>SKCR01046050.1:0-138130 GCA_019454045.1 Zanthoxylum bungeanum | reverse complement strand
AGCTAGGAGTTTTACCTGCTGTACTTAAGCCCGGAAAAGTTGGTTTGATGGTAAGATTTTTAAAGATTTCAAAAAAAAAAATTAAATATTTTGTCAATGCATTCTTATGTGGCTGTCATAGTGATTTGAGGCCGGCGGCAGGGGATCCTCCTCCTCTTCTTCATATCTTTTTTACTATCCTCCTCGTCTTCTTCCTTTAATTTTTCTTCTTCCCTTATCCATGTTTTTAAATTTATGGTTCCATCTTTTTGTGATGGTTGTTAAATCCTACCGGATCTTGATCTGTTGTGTTTGTACATGAATTAGTAAATGTAACATTGGAGGTGGAGGTTATGAGCAGTGGGACTTTATGGTACTTTATGGGCGTCATTAGTGCGTTTCTAATAGATTTATAGGCTTTTACTTGTAATATATTGTATATTTGCTGATATAAAATTCTTGTATTGTGTATTGTAGTATTCTGTTTCTGTTAAAAAAATGATTTTCACCAACAATAATCAAGGTGGAAAGACTAGGCTGGTCTCTAATTCCCCCATACCTTCAGTAGTTTTTAAATGTGGGAACTATATAATTCATAGAGTTTATGTTGTTAGGTTTTGTTCCAACTAGATTTGAGTATTAGGTATCCTAAGTAATGTATTCGAGTCGAAATGACTGTGTATCTAAGGATGATGTTATTAATGAATATTTTCATTACCTTCAATGTGGGTGTATGGATTTCCAAAAATATTTCTCTTATCATTTTAGCATTATATTAATGGTGTGTGTATGTTGGGGGCACACGTGGTCCTGCAAAATAGAGGCAAAGTGAGCGCATAGTAACTATTCACCGGTATG
The DNA here is from genome assembly GCA_019454045.1 of Zanthoxylum bungeanum. Lineage (NCBI taxonomy): Eukaryota > Viridiplantae > Streptophyta > Magnoliopsida > Sapindales > Rutaceae > Zanthoxylum > Zanthoxylum bungeanum. Next base: position 137,293 of record SKCR01046050.1, on the reverse strand, counting down.
GTGGATGCCATAGATACTTTGACGCTCAAGTCAGTGGTGGTAATGAACGGAAAGAAAATGGAGAATAAAGCAAAGGGTTACCTCGATCTTCGTAGATTTCCGTGAGGGCGGTAGGGGTTGATGTTTAGGGAGTAATGTATGCTTTGAGAACTCGAGTGTGAGAATCAAAGCTTGAATGTCTCAATCTATTGGATCACTTCTCCTTTTTATAGGTTGTGAAATAGCCCATTTAGTCGGTTTAAGATTCCTTAGAAGTGTCGTATTTCAATCCTATTTAGAAAATGGTAGTAGAGTAGGGACTGAATTATGAGTGCCTATATATCCGGGATTAGGTATAATCCCTATTGTACTTAGATTATACTACAATATTTGTTAGTAATCGATCTTGACCTAATTACTTAGTTTCCTTAGTAAGAAGGAATTAATTGTGTGTAGACTGGTGTACAATGTCTATTGGGACACTGCATAACATGAGACAACATCGACTGAGACATTGTTTATGTGTTGTCGGCTGAGACATTGAGTAACATGATTAGGATTTGCTGAAGACTTTTTGAGTCACATGGGCTCTTGGAAACCTTTAGGCCGTATGAGCCTCTTCCCCTTGGAGGTGTATGGTCTCGTGAGTCCTGTATGTAAGTTATGTGTGTACACTCAGGGCAGTTGATAATCTTGCGTTGATGCCTATTTAATCCAATAGACTTAATGTCTTGTGGGATCAATGTTGACTAAAATGTCTATGTCGAATAAGGCTATAACGACTGGAAGTCATGCCAATTGGGCCTTGTTGGCAGCCCATGATACCATTAGGGCCAGATAAAGGTCAGGAGACATGATCTTATACGAGTTTATCTCGTGGGCCCAAGTATCATATGAGACACAATAAAATTTATGTCTTTAACCCAAATTTAACCTCTACACATACTATTAATTTTATTCTATCTCAATATATACACACACATGCGCACACATATATACGCACACTATTAATTTTATTTTATAGGTATCATTTATATATATTCTTCTCAATACAATTATCTCATGTTAATTTTTTCTTTCCATTTATTTTATTATTTTGGAGTCCACTTTGGCTCAACAAAAAGTAGATGAAATGTCAAAGTCATCTATCTAACCTTTAAAAATAATTGTCAAAGTCATCCCCAATCCAAAACATACGTTTTCGATTAAAAAAAGGAAAAGAAGAAAGATGACCATTTTTTTCCTATGCTAAAAACAAATTGACTATAGCAACTAAAATAATCAATAATATTCTTAACAATGACATTAATTGGTCACAAATATATAAATCGGTCCTTCAATATATATCTAAGTTTCTAAGAAGACTTTATTAGGTGAAGTAAGTTGTAAACCTTCAAAATTATAAAAATTTCTCCAAGTACTTTATTTTGTCTGTTAATGCTATAGCTAGACCCGGCCAACCGAACTAAACGGTTCCCGATTCCATAAGATTGTGGAATTGAGAATCGGAACCGAACCGAATGGTTCCGATTAGGTTCCTTTTTTTTATTTTAAATTTTAATAATATTTTTAAAAATAAAATAAAAATAAGATTAAAATTTTTATTTAAAATTATTAATTTGAATTTAGATTATATAAAATTAAAAATAAAATAAAAGAGTTTGAACTTAAATTTTTAAAAACTTAAGTTGCTTACGTATCCTTTAACGATGAGAGGAATCAAATCTCACGTAGTTCCATTATATTTTTAAGATAGTTCCCCTCTATAATTATTTATTCATCAATCATCATCATTACCTGTGTCTGTTGATCATTCATCTCCTATTCCGCTTGCACTTGTAGATGCATTATCGAACAAGTCTTCAAAGTCATCGGGGATATCTTCTTGTTACCTCAGATCAGCTCGGGTCCAATCATCCTCACATGATGTTGCTTCTAAAATTCTTGGACTTAATGAAGACCGTCTCGCTTCCAAAATATTATCTCCTAAGCTAACGGCTTGTTCAGCCGTAACAGTGAAAACAGATGCTGTCAGCACCTCTTTAACAATAATTGATATAACATGATAGAAATTTTGATGTCGGTTCCACCAGTCAAGTACTTGAAAATTTTTTCTTAATAAACTTTCAAGAGGAAATTCAAAACTGGTAGATAAATAATTATCTAATTCCAGGTTGTTAGTCGTGTTATTCCTATATTTTTTATTTCGTTATAGTAACCAACGATCACATGTGCTAAGTCTTGAATGTATTACAGGTTCACTACTAGATTGTCCTAATGATTGCAAGTTATATCTACTTACATAATCATTAAATAAATCTATTAAATCAATTTTTATTTTATATAATATTTTTATAATATTTATTTCATCAGCTATTCCTAAATATGTATAGTAAGTTAGTAAGCCATTATTCAAAATTTAAATCTAGGATAAAAAATTGTGGTAATAAGATAAAATAATGAAATGTCTTTAAAATAAATCAATCATTTTCTCTTCATAACATCAATAACTTCAATTAAAACAATATCATTAACATCAGAACTTTCAGCATGCTCATATAGAGTACCAATAATATTCAAATATTTAACAAGAAATAAATTTATTATATGATAATAAACTCCGCTAAAAATATTTGTAACATCATTAAAAGCTTTTAAAATTTCTAATTTTTTTCACAAATATCCTATTGTTTAGGTAAAAGTGTTATATGTTGAACATGTTGGGAAAAATATTACATAATATATCTTTGTATTGAAAAACTTGACTTAAAAGAAAATAAGTTGAATTCAAACGAATTGGAATATCTCGTGAAAATTTTACCGATTTATCACCATTTAATTTACAAAACTTGATTCATTCTCTCATAACTAGAGAATATGACCAAATACAATTAAGTGCAATCTTAATATGATCAATGTGATGTTCTAAAAAAGTTAGATCATCTTGAACACATAAATTAAGGACATGACATATGCAACGAATATGAAAAAATTGACCCTCCAAATTTGGTTGGCATATTTCTTTTAAATCTCTAATTGATGCAGTATGTACAGATGAATTGTCAAAATCAATTGTTAAAATTTTACTTAATAAATCATATTCATCAAAAATAACTTTAATCATTCTATAAATATTTTAGCAGTATGTTGTTCATCAAAAACTCTAAATTCAATAAGTTATTTTTGTATGTTCCATGATGCATCAATCCAATGACAAGTCACATCTATGTATGAGTGTGTTTGCCAATGGTCACTCCAAGTATCAGAAAAAATAGAAAGACGACCTTTAATATCTTTAAATATTTCATTTAAAATAATTTTAACATCTTTGTATAATTTAAAATTTTGATATTTTGTTGTATTTCTAGTCATTTTACAGGCATCAGGATTTAAAACATTTCGAACATAATTAGTAAAAGTTTTTTTTCACCAAAACTTAAAGAAAGATATGTCATACAAGTAAATTTAGCAAATTCTATTCTATTTTTAGCATTAGAATATTTAAATAAATATAAATAACTCGTACCTCTAGATGAAACGTACCCGCCCAAATTGGGTTTACGTTGTATCAAGTCCAATTTCAACAACATGATATATATCCAAGTGCTTATTCATATTATCATAGCCACCAGTAAATTTGTAAGATGCACCATAATAGTTGCATATTGCTCTTGGACCTTCATTTTCAATCTCGATTAAATGAAAATGAATTTTGAAAATATCGGAAGATCGAGACTTAACTTCTCTTATCCGTATAACGATACTTTGGCCACTCTCTTGGGTTGGCACATTGGACATGATGTTTTGAGATGGGCTTGTCATTTTTTGTTAATATTGAAGAATTACAAATTTACATTAATTTGATAAATTGAAGATGAGAGAATTGAGAATGCGAGAATTAAAGAATTTGAGAGAATTGAGAATTTATGTGTTGAAAATATGAAGAATGACCGTTATTTATACATTTTTGGTATATTTTTATGATACCTAAATTGCCCCTAAAACTAGCCATTTATTAATGTTAGTAAGGGTAATTTAGAAATTATATTAAAAAATATAAAACATTTATGAGCTCAACGGTTCCGGTTGGAACCGTTAGAACCATCCGGTTTCATTTGGTTCGGCCTGGGGCGAACCCTAATTGAACAAAACAAAATCGATTATGGTTTCGATTCCAATTCCGGAACCGATTGGAATCGGAACCTGCCGGTTCCAATCAATTCGGTTCCGGTTCAATTTCGGTTCCAAACTCGGAATCGTGGCCGGGTCTAGCTACTTGATTAATTATGTAAATTATTTTTAGACCTATAAATTATTTTGATTTCTCATAACCTTACTCATATATAGTGGCGGAAACACCGTTACGCTTAGGATTTCCCTCACCACCCATGTTTCAATTTTTTTATATTTTATATTATAAAAAAATTATTTAATAAAAAATCCTTTTAAGAAAGACACGCTACTCGTGGAATTGCGACATGACGCAGTACAAAATCGAGATAGACAATTGGCGACATTGGACGTCACGACGCATATCACTATGCGTCACGACGCGTGACTTAAAGGAGAAAAAGAATGATACACCTCATGCACGGTAGTGTTGTTCCTCCCTATTGTTCTTTACGCCTATTTTACATTGAGGGCAATACAAATTTTAATTTTGGAAGGTGGGGGGAACATAGTTCACATGATGAGTTTGTTTGCTTTATGATGAAATCTTAGGAAACGATAAGTTCCCAATTGACTTTTATCCGATGTCTTGAGTAGGTGATTTATGTTAGACTCGCATGCATTTAAAAAAAGGTTTCTAGCAGTAAGAGCCTAGATAGTTGGCAAAGTGACTAATTGAAAAAATTATTTGATGATGAATGACCGTTGTTTAGATATTTGTCTTTGTTTGTAATTATTTATGATATGGTATGACTAGAAAAAAGAATCTTTTGAAAAAAAATGAAAAGAGCTAAAAAGAAAAATATTTTTGAAAAATAAAGCAATCACCACATATAACCGATAAACATGAAGCTACTCATAAGTGTTGGGACCACCATAATGAGAAATTCTACCTTAATGGTAGGTGAGTCAAAAGATAAAGAAAAAGAGAAGTTATACAATATCGAGCTTAATAGGCAAATACAGAGCACTTTTGAGATATTTAGGTTGGTTTGACATATCAGGTCCCAATTTTTGAGACGAAATCACTAACTTGGCCTACTCATGGATCGAGTTATGATCGAACCTTTTCACACACACACTGTGAGTCTGACTTAGATGATTTATTCAAGAACTTGGATTTGAGTTGTGTTGGGTATTTTGAAGGTTATTGTGTTTCGTTACTGAGCATTCTCTGAGGACAATATTATGTATAACTCCAATGACGGTTTTATTATAATTATTTTTTTTTTGTGTGGTTGCATGTGTGTGTTGAATGACGTTTGTGGGTGTCATCACTGTAATCCCTCACAAGACTATAACTCGTCCACTAGGGCCGCCTAGGGGTTTAAAGGCTTGTAACATATGTTAAATGCAATCGTGATCCCTACGAAATTGATTTAGATTAATTTAGTTATAGTTTGATTATTTAATTTTATTTAATTTTAATTTGTTTTGCTTGAGGACTAGCAAAATATTATGTTTGGGGGTGTGATGAGCGGTTAATATCTCTATAGCTTCCACCCATTTATCTTAATGTTTTATTGGTGTCATCGAGCGTTATGAGCGAATTGATGTGTTTTGGGTATATTTTGTAGGTTAAAATAACATCACGACTCAATAGATTCAACGAGGGATGAAAACGGCAAAATTCGGAGCGAAATGGGCCATATTTCAGAGCCAAGCCGCGCATCCCGACATTAGATTGCACGTCGAGATGCGTGCTAGTTGAAAAAGTATGAAGATACACGCGTTCTATGCGTCGCGACGTGGGGTGCGGCCCTAATTCGTCCAAGACTCTATTTTTAATAAGGAAACACCCCAAGACTTGATATATATGTAAGAAACGCTTTCCTTGCGCAACGGAAACGACTTAGGCAGACAAATCGGACTTGAAAAAATTTTATGCACTTCCCTTTGAGTGGCCGATTATAACCAGCAGTACCACTGAAATTTTGCTACTATTTTTAACAAAATTTCAGCACCGAACAGCCCCAAACAGCAGTGCAAAACCAGACTATTTTTTAACACAAAGTGCGCCCAAAACACAACCAAAACAGTCACAAATTTCTGTGAACTACAGTGACATTTTCAGGTCTGATTTTTCAAAGAAAAAAATCCCCAACGCAATCCCAAAAGACCTCTATGTGTTTCCCGAAAATTTCGGATTGATGCAAGACCAAACCAAGCCCTGAAACATCCAAACAAGTGATCGGCAGTGGGAAAAATTTACCCCACTGCCATGAGTCAATAGAGTAGGAGAAAATGATTTTGGTTCAACACCACAAGGTCTTATGTGCTATGTCTCACAACCAACGAAAAGTAGGGTGAACTATATTCACTAGATAAATCCCTAAACTATTTAGAGATTATAAGCCACACTCAATTTTTTTATTTTTAATTTCTTCATCTTTTTTTTTCTCAACAATTTGAGAGAGAATGAAAAAGAAGAAGATGGAGGCTAGGGTTTGCAAAAGAGATCCGTTCGAAAGAAAATCAAATTTTCTTTTTATATTTAGGGTTATTAATTTCCAAAATTAACAAAACCATTCCCCTCCGAATTCCTTTGAAATTCGGCCAAGCATGGATTTTTACATTAATTTTGTAACATAAAATTTAATTACCATAATGAAATATATGTTACAAATTTAAAAGTGTAATTACCTTTCAAAAAGTGTAACCACCAAATTTAAATCCAAGAGTTTTGCAACCTAGCATAACCCGCCAAGAGTTTTCCAAATTTAATGCAAGAGTTTTGCAACCTAACATAACTCACCAAGGGTTTCCAAAACCCAAGATTTGGAAATTCCAAATTTGGCCTTATTAAATTATATCACATATAATTTAATATTATGCATTCAATAATTATCATATAATTATTAAAATCATATATTAACTTTAAATATATAGTTTCAAGTGTGATAAAAAATTATTAATCATATTAATAATATTTATACATATGTGAGTATATAATTGGACAATCCAATTATACTAAATCCGCTAAAGTATATGAGTTAGCACGGGGACCAAATGGACCTACGGTTCCGAGCTTCAATAATCTCGAAATAATAATTAAGTTTTTAATTAAATATTTGAATTATTAACTCGGGGTTATTCCATTAAAAATCTGAAGCTGCACTATTGTTATCGTAGATGGTATATTAAGCCGAACCAAGTCGGTGTCCATCGATATAGTCACTACATATAGATTAACCTTTCACTAGTATCTCGTAATTAGAGCCAGGTCATAATGTCTATTATACCCCTATAATTATTTTTACTTAAGTACCATTGATTCTCTAATGAACGATTTATTCATAACCATTATGAATTTTAATCCTTCTATTCGTAATAGAAATACTTGAGCACTCTAACCGTTCAAGTACCGAATCACCCTTGAGGAAGATACTCCTCTACTTCTCGCAAGAATGAGTGAACTCTATGTCTATATAAAACGTCCCCAGCTACACACCAGACCATGCCCCCAAAGTACTTAGCTATTGGTCGGGGCTGCTACACCAACCTCACCTTTGTAAATCACTGAGATGCAGGAGTTCGTAGTACACTCAGGATTAAGATCAATCCATATACGACCATCTAGTATAACGAAATGAATTTCTTTATTTAACGGATATTATAAGAAAGTCATTTCTATCTGGGTCCAGTCCAATATGATCACAACATACAAGGTGCCTTCATTCTCATGTCTCTACATGGACGATCTCGGATCAAGGTCGCCAAACAATTATAGAATGGACCGCAATTATAGATAAACCATAAACAAAGTACCCGTTTTGTTTGCTCTCTATGAACTATTTTAGATTATCAACTTCAAACATAAATCCTCTTGTGTATGACACTCATACACTAAATCTGAAGGTACATGTGTAATATAGGGTAATCAAGATAATTTACAATATGCGAAATATAAATAAACACTTTGATAAATGAATAATGCATCATTTTATTTCAAAATATATAAAGTCGTTTACATTACATGAAGCTCTAGGGCATATATCCTAACAATCTTCCACTTGTACTAGAGAAAATGGGACATATCACGTAATCCTAAACCATCTAGGTGACCTTCAAACACTTTAGCCGACAAGGTCTTTGTAAACGGATCAGCCAGGTTCTCTATGGATGCAATCTTTGTGACAGTGACATCTCATCTCTACAATATCTCCCTGACAAGATGATATTTCCTCTCTATATGCTTTCCACCTTGTGGTTTCTTATTTCTTTTGAATTTTCCACTGCACCACTATTACCGCAATAAAGTGTGAGTGATTTATCCATATCTGGAACAATTTCCAGCTCTCCAAGGAATTTACGGAGCCAGACTGCTTCCTTAGCTGCTTCACAAGCTGTTACATATTCAGCCTCCATGGTGGAGTCAGCAATGCAAGATTGCTTTATACTCCGCCATACTATAGCCCCACCATCTAGGGTAAACACTGATCCATATGTTGATTTCTTAGAATCAATATCTTTCTGAAAATCAGAGTTAGTATATCCCCTTAGGATCATATCATCACCGGGATATACAAACATATAATCTCTCGTTCTCTTAAGATACTTGAGAATGTGTTTCACATCCGCCCAATGATCCAATCCTGGGTTAGACTGAAACCTACTGACTACTCCCACTGCAAAATAGATGTCCGGTCTCGTGCAAAACATAGCATACATGAGACTACCAACTGGTGAGTCATATGGGATATATCTCATTTCCTCAACATTTTGAGGTTTCTTAGGAGACTGTTCCTTTGATAAATGAATTATATACCGATAAGGCATATTGCTTTTCTTGGAATTCTACATCCCAAATTGCACAAGGATCTTATCGATATAGGATGTTTGAGACATAACTAACAGTCATTTCTTGCAATCCCGAAGTATCTGAATCCCAAGAACATAACTGGCTTCTCCCAAATCTTTCATTTAGAATTGGTTAGCTGGCCAGATTTTCACGTCCGATAATATCTTTACATCATTCCCAATGAGTAAAATATCATCAACGTATAAAATAAGAAAAACCACATTCCCTTCAATGACACGCTTGTATACACAAGGCTCATCAACATTCTGGTCAAAGTCATAAGACTTGATCATGGTATTAAATCTTATATTCGAATATCGAGATGCTTGCTTAAGTTTATAAATGGAGCTTGCATACATTTTGCTATTGACCTTGGACTATGAACCCATCTGGTTGTATCATATAGATACACTCATCAAGATTTTCATTCAAGAATGCAGTCTTAACATCCATTTTCCAAATTTCATAGTCATAATATGCGGCAATGGATAGAAGAGTACAATGGATTTGAACATTACTACTGGTGAGAAAGTTTCTTCATAGTCAACTGCCTCTTTCTAGGTATAACCCATGGCCACTAACCTAGCCTTGAAGGTCTGTATCTTCCCATCTACTCCCTTCTTTCTCCTGTAGACCCACTTGCAACCTATAGTTTTTACCTATCAGGTTGGTCTACAAGTTCCCAGACTGAGTTGGAGTACATAGACTTCATCTCTAGGTTCATGGCTTTGAGTCATTCCTCTTTATCAGAATCATCCACTACACTACGATAGGTCAATGGATCATATATACCATCATTGGATACGACAAATTGTGCCTTTCCAACTCCTAGATAGCGATCAGGTTGTCGTACAACCCTCTCACTACGTCTAAGTGGTAGATCATTTTGATGTACTTGCATCTGATGCTCAGATATCGAAGGTGCTATATATTTATCAACTGTCGTTCACGATGGTGTGCTGGTCGAACCAACAAGTAACTCCTCGAGTAACACTTTACTTCGAGGTTTGAACTCCCTCATATAGTCATCCTCTAGAAACGTAGCATTTATCGATACAAACATTTTGTTATCTTCAGGTCTATAGAAGAATCCACCCCTAGTCACCTTAGGATAGCCTAAAAATAGTCACACCTGAGAACATAGCTATAACTTTGTAGTCTTATACTTTAGCACGTGTGCTGGACACCCCCATATACGGAAATATCGTAAACTAGTTTTACTACCACTCCACAACTCTAAGGAAGTCTCAGGAACAAACTTAGATGGAACTACATTAAGGATATGTATTGCAGTTTGCAATGCATATCCCCAAAATGAACAAGGTAGTGAGCTATAACTAAACATGGATCTCATCATGTCTAGTAGGGTCTCATTTCTCATTTCTGCAACACCATTTTATTGTGGTGTTTTAGGCGCTGTGAGCCGGAAAACTATCCCATGCTCAACGAAGAATTCCTCGAAATCTCTGTCAAGGTATTCTTCTCCACGATCTGATCGTAGAGTTTTGATCATCTTACCTAACTGGTTTTCAACCTCAGCACGATACTCTTTGAACTATTCAAAAGTATCTGACTTGTGCTGCATTAGGTAAACATACCCATATCTTGAATAATCATAAATAAATATGATGAAGTATTCATAACCACCTCGAGCTCTCACATTCATCGGTCCGTAAACGTCCGAATGTATTAGCTCAAATGGTTGACCGACTCTTACACCTTTTTCCAGTAAAAGGTCTCTTGGTCATTTTTCCTTCTAAATAAGATTCACAAATTGGTAAAGTTCCGAGTTTTAACTAGTTTAAGGCTCCGTTCTTTATCAACCTATCTATTCGGTCAAGGCCGATATGACCAAGTCTAAGATGCCATAGATATGTGTCATCGTGAGAAATCCTTTGCAGTTTTGTTTTAGGTTTTTCAACCTTAAACATTTCACTGTTGAGTAGTGGGTTATATGTTAATAATCTTAACAATATAAATTATCTTCTAGTTTCCTTTGCATTTAAGTAATCCATTTTGAAATAATAACTATTATTATTAGATAAAATGGAAACCATCATGCAATAGTTTTGAAACATAAATCAAATTTTTGTGACAAAATAGGAATAAACAACACTTTGTTTAAATTCAAATAACTTTTATTTGAGAATTGAAAACTGATAACTCCCACTGTTTTACTGAAACAACATCCCTTGTCCCAACTCTCATAGTAAAGTTACATTTAATAAGGTATTTACTTATATCAAGTAGTTGTACCATTAGCCTTAGCATTCCCAATTCCTTTCTTATTCATCTTTGCAGATTTTGAAGACTCGAAAACATTTGCCTCAACACTGGGCTTACGAGGATCCACAAGCATGGACTCGTAGTGGGTGAGCTCATTAAGCAGCTGAGTCAAAGTAAAAATCAACTTGTTCATAACATAGTTGCTTTAAACTGCAAGAAACTCTTCGGAAGAGTTTCCATAATTATAGTCACCTGGCTACGCTCGTCAATAAGAGCTCCATGTGTTTTAGCATTGTTGCGAAAGGTCATCATCCTCAAGACGTGCTCTCGGACTGATGTCTCATCCTTCATCCTATCAGTCATCGCTGAGACTATAGCATTATGACGTTGACGCTCCGAAGGCTGCCCGAACATGCCCTACAATGACTCCATCATCTGAGATGTTGAAGCCATAGGTTCATGCTTTGCAGTAAGAACCTCAGACATCTCTGCTAGCAAGTAACAGCGGGCCTTCTTATTAGCTGCGACCCATTTCTGGTAGGCATCGTGCACAGCTTGGCTAGTATTTCTGGCCGGCTCGGGAGGACACTCCTCCGTCAGGATAAACTTTAGGTCTTCACAGACCAGGATATCGTTAATTTTAGTTTTCTAGTTAACATAGTTTTCTCCCGTTAATTTATCGTTTGAGAGTATGGAAATAATTGGAGAAACCATGGTTGAAAAATAAAATAAACATGCATTTAACATTCATTCATCGCATATTAAAAATATCAAATAATTTTGGCATAAAATTAAACATGATGCATGAACCATGAATAACGAATTAGAAACCTAAGAGAATTACTATGCCACAGAAATCTATCATCCCACAAATAAGTGCCGCCATATGGTAGGTCAAGTATTTTCATGATAGATCGAGACAATCTCAATTGATTAATATATGCGGGAATAACTCTTATTCCTATATTAACCAACTACTGTTTGATTCGATCAAGGAATTCAGATTAATAGTTAATCATTCATTTGTGAGTATGACCCATCGTTTCGAGACCCTTGGGCTTAACTAGTGAAGTGCCACTGTGGGGTAGGTCAGTTCACCAGATACATCTAGAATCTCTATCCTCTCGGAATCCAAACCTGATATTGACCCAAAATGGACATCATTCGTAGGGGGACGAAAACAAAGCCGTCTCGAGACGCCTTTTGAATCTTACGTTTTCGGACTAATAACGGAGATCGCGGGATATACTGTCGTAAATCCCTCTCCCACTCACTATTTGGAGTATAAGGTTTCTATTTATAAAATATCTAATATTTTAATTTAACTAGTGTGAATAAATTTATGGCGGCTAAATCATAACTCTTATTTACACTAGTTCACCATTAGTGACCTAACCAATTTTAACTCTTAAAATGTACATCACTAATTACCATTAGTTTCTACTAATTATATTACTCAACTAAACTAATTTAATTAGAGTGGAATTAGTGACCTACTATATTTTAACTCTTAAAATACTAGAACACTAATTGGTTTAAAATTTTAGAATCATAAAATGGTCAAGATTTAAATTAAACCATTTAATTAATCTAAGTGCGTTATAAAATCCAATGGTACGTGGAATTATTTCCCGAGTACAGAACACATTACCGTTCATTCGGATTCGGCTATGGAATTTATATTCGGGTTTCGATCCTATATACCAATGGAATTTATGTTGCACTTATTAAGCCCAATATATTAGAATTCACATTTTAAACCTTTAAACCAATTAATCCAATTAATTGTTTTCCATGCATATCATATTCTTATTTAAACATTTTAAATCACATAAAATCATATTTCATGTCTATAATGATAATGCATCTAAAGCATGTTATGACATGTAAAATGCAAGAGTATGCACCCTAAGTTACATGACATGTTATTCAAATATTTCGAATTAAACATACATATAACATAAAAAATATTTTGCATTGATCGGGCTCTTATTTTTCCTATACTAATCTAATTAGTACAAAAATTCCCAAGACATCCCTTGGTCTTCAAATCACGCTCCAGTGTGGTGTTGGCTCCTTTTGCGACTTCGGTGCTCCAAATTACAATGATTGAAATTTTACATTGGAAAATAAAAATTACAACAATTGTAAACAATGGCCTTATGGCCTTACATCCCAAAATCAAAACCAACTAAAAATAAGAGTCGGAAAAATTTACGACCAATGCAAAATTCATCCATCACATGAAAAACAATAATCATTCATCACATGAATATTATTTTGTGCCTACTCATATAAACATGCATCTCAATATTTATAACTCATATAAATATATAAAAAACAGAAACTTCAAATGAAAAAAGAGAAGGGTTAATAACACTTTTCAACCTTGCTCTCGTTGTCAATTATAGGAAATATTTTCCTTACGCAGCGGAAACAGCTTAGGCACACGGATTGGACTTGAAAATTTTTTCTGCCATTCCCTTTGAGTGGCCGAATCCCGAATGTGACTAGTAGTACCACTGAAATTTTGCTACTATTTTTAATAAAATTTCAGCCCCGAAACAGCCCCGGAACAGTCCCCGAACAATCCCGAACATCAGTGCAAAATCGGACTATTTTTGAACACAAAGTGCGCCCAAAACACAACCAAAACAGTCACAAATTTCTGTGAACTGCAATGACGTTTTCGGGTCTGATTTTTCAAAGAAAAAAGCCCCAACGCAATCCCAAAATACCCTTATGTGTTTCCCAAAAATTCCAGATTGATGCAAGACCAAACCGAGCCCCGAAACACCTCAAATAAGTGCTCGGCAGTGGGCAGAAATTTACCCCACTGCCATTAATCAATAGAGAAGGAGAAAATGATTTTGGTTCAACACCACAAGGTCTTCCGTGCTATGTCTCACAACCAACGGAAAGTAGGGTGGGCTATACTCACTAGATAAATCCCTAAACTATTTAGAGATTATAAGCCACACTCAATTTTTTTATTTTTAATTTCTTCATCTTTTTTTTTCTCAACAATTTTAGAGAGAATGAAGAAGAATAAGATGGAGGCTATGGTTTGCAAAAGAGATCCATTCAAAAGAAAATCAAATTTTCATTTTATATTTAGGGTTATTAATTTCCAAAATTAACAAAACCCTTCCCCTCACAATTCCTTTGAAATTCGGCCAAGCATGTATTTTTATATTAATTTTGTAACATAAAATTTAATAACCATAATGAAATATATGTTACAAAATTAAAAGAGTAATTACCTTTCAAAAAGTGTAACCATCAAATTTAAATCCAAGAGTTTTGCAACCTAACATAACTCACCAAGAGTATCCAAATTTAATGCAAGAGTTTTGCAACCTAGCATAACTCACCAAGGGTTTCCAAAACCCAAGATTTGGAAATTCTAAATTTGGCCTTATTAAATTATATCATATATAATTTAATATTATGCATTCAATAATTATCATATAATTATTAAAATCATATATTAACTTTTAATATATAGTTTCAAGTGTGACAAAATATTATTAATCATATTAATAATATTTATACATATGTGAGTATATAATTGGACTATCCAATTATAATAAATCCGCTACAGTATATCGAGCTAGCACGAGGACCAAATGGACCTACGGTTTCGAGCTCCAATAATCTCGAAATATTAATTAAGCTCTTAATTAAATATTCTGAATTATTAACTCTGAGTTATTCCACTAAAAACCCGAAGCTGCACTCTCATTACTGTAGATGGTATATTAAACCGAACCAAGTCGATGTCCATCGATTTAGTCACTACATATATATTAACCCTTCACGAGTATCTCGTAATTAGAGTCGGGTCATAATATCTGTTATATCCCTCTAATTATTTTTACCTTAAGTACCATTGATTCTCTAATGAATGATTTATTCCTAACAATTATGAATTTAAAATTTTTCTATTTGTAATAGAAAGACTTGAGCGCTCTAACCGTTCAAGTACCGAATCAACCCTTAAGGAATATACTCATCTACTTCTCGCAAGAAGGAGTGAACTCCATGTCTATGTAAAATGTCCCCAGCACACACCAAACCATACCCCCAAAGTACGTAGCTATTGGTTGGGACTGCTACACCAACCTCACCTTTGTAAATCAAAGGACATAGCCTGCCATGCAGGAGTTCGTAGTACACTCAGGATTAAGATCATACAAGGTGTCTCCATTCTCATGTCTCTAAATGGACGATCCTGGATCAAGGTTGCCATACAATTATAGAATGGACCGCATCTATAGATAAACTACAAACAAAGTACCCGCTTTGTTTGCTCTCTATGGACTATTTTAGATTACCAACTTCAGACTTAAGTCCTCTTGTGTATGACACTCATCCACTAAATCTGAAGGTACATGTGTAATCTAGGGTAATCAAAATAATTTACAATATGTGAAATATAAACAAACACTTTGATAAATGAATAATGCATCATTTTATTTCAAAACATATAAAGCCGTTTATATTACACGAAGCTCTAGGGCATATATCCCAACAATATAAGCAACAACTTGTCCCAAAACATAGAGAGAGTCTCATAACATAATTTTGAAGCCTCCAAAGAGATTTTTGAGAGAAGACAATGCACATTAAGCGAGCACAACACAGAAACTCAATAGTATGGAGCGAATGACTGACGATCCCGATAGAGTTTCTTCTTCCTTTTACTTTCTTATTGTTTTTCTTATCAATGATTATTTATTTAGAGTTTTTCAGCATGTGTAGTAACTAAACCTCTAATATGGGGTTGTGATGAAACCCAATATTTTGACTTTATAAATTGAATTTTCCTTATATTATGTGTGATGTTTTGGCTTATTTATTGAATCTTGTTCTTAATATTTCTTGTTGCCCTAACACCAATAGGATTGATGTGGTAAACTTAATTGAACTTGACAAATGAATTTTAGGTTTAGCCTTAGATTCAATAACATACAATCTATTCTTATGGATTTCCCTAAATGATAGAAATATACATGTAGGGCGTGTGTAGCCATAATTGGAACTTGATCTTAATGAATTTGAGGTTACTTTGTTGACATAGAAATATAGTTAATTAATCTACTAAGAATATTTGCACATGACCATCGAAAGAGGCGTGTGGATATCTTGGTGTTCCATGTTAATAAGTCAATTTATTACACGAGTATAAGGAAATAAATTTATCTCTAGAAAAATATTGAGTGGATTCACAACCCTGAATGTCTTCTTCTCATTGATTGCTTTTGAAATTTTTCATAATAATCTTTATTTTCTTTAGCTTTAGTTTAAATTCAATTTAAAGTCACACTTAATTTCAATTAGATACTTGTAGGTAGTTAGTTTTAATAATTAGTAACGTAGGTAATAAGTTCTCTTGGGATCGATAATTTTTATACCACTTGAGCGATACATCCGCTTGTGTAACGTGTGAAAATAGTGATCACTGGGGTGTTACAAAAGGCCCAGGTATGGGGCCCACCCATGGCTGGTCGGGTGGGATCCATGGTGGGCCCCATAATTTTTTTTAAATACAGTGAGTTTACCGATCGAATATAGTTCGGTCGATAAAATCTATTTTTTTTTATTTATTTTTTAAAGAAATTACCGACCAAATTATATTTTGGTAGGTAATTCGGTCAGTAATTTTACCGACTAAATTACATTTCGGTAGGTAATTTGATTAGTAATTTTACCGACCGACCTTATTTTGATCGGTAATTTATTACTGATGAGTTAAACATCGACCAAAAAAATTCAGTCGGTTTCGATCGATAATAGTTATTACCGACATAATTTTTTGAAATTACCAAATGAATATTCGGTTGGTAATGGTTATGTAGACTCCTTTATTTTTTAAACAAATGGTCATATAGATTTTTTTTAATTTTGGAACATACAAATCCTCTTTTTAGATAAAATTTAGGGGTATGTATATTTTAAAATTATCATATTTTTACCGATGGTCACATGGTCTCATTTTAATATACACAGACCTAAAGATTTATCAAAACAAATAACTTATGTCTCAAAAGAGTTTTATATGATTATTTTTGAAATCAAGAAGATCTTCACGACTATTTCTTAAAAATATTGTTGTGATGAAACACACACAATAGAGGTGAATTGAGAGAAAAATTCTTCTTTATTTCTCACTAAACAGAGAATTACAAAGCTTACACTCTTAAACTTTACAAAAAAACTCTCAAACACTTTACTCTCTATTATACACTCACTTATGAGTTCTGGGATTTCTGGGATACTTAGGAATGATCAGAATGCTCAAATTTATAGTGCCATAAACGCGTGAACAATGCCACACGTCTTGGACACGTTTTGCCAACTTTCCATTTTGCTTTCGGCGAATGAATCCAGCAAGGCTTTTCAAACTTTTGGTGCACGTCAATTCTGCAAGCATGCATATTTGCTGGCTTCAACAACAACAAATCTCCCCATCGGTGAAGATTTGCCCCAAAATCTGAGTCGACCATCAATCATCCAAACCAGGTCATCAAAAGGGATCCTCCCCTGACTGCATCTGTATGACTGCCTACGTACCCTGAGTTGAGATCAAGCAAATCGTAGTTCTCTAAATCTCCCCACTCTGATTATGTGGAGAGTTTTGTCTTCCCGGCTATGGCACGACAGATTTCAAGCTTCTCATTCGATAAAACCTTGGTGAACATATCGGCACTGTTGTCATCAGTGTGAATTTTCCTTAGTTCTAACAGCTTTGAGCTCAGGATGTCCCGTATCCAGTGATACCTCACATCGATATGTTTTGACCTCGAGTGAAATGTGGATTTTTTACCAAGGTAGATAACACTCTGGCTATCACAGTATAAAATGTACTTCCCCTGCTTGAAACCCAATTCCTGGACGAATGTCTTCATCCATATCAATTTCTTGCAAGCTTCTGTCATTGCAATAAATTCTACCTCTGTTGTAGAAAGTGAAACACATCTCTGCAACCTTGATTGCCACACCACAGCTCCCCCTGAGAGAGTAATTAGATACCCCGAAGCAGACTTTTAGGTATCCACATCTCTTACCATATCTAAATTGGTGTAGCCCATCAACACTGACTTGTCACTTCCAAACCATAATCTCATCTTGGATGTGCCTCGTAGATACCGCATTATCCATTTGATAGCATTCCAGTGTTCTCTTCCTAGGTTTGACATAAACCGGCTGACCAATCTGACTGTGTGTGATAAGTCTAGCCTTGTGCATACCATGACATACATGAGACTTCCCACTACTTAGGTGTATGAAACATGTTTCATTTCCTCATTCCCTGTCTCAGTAGAGGGACTCTGTTGTGTTTTCAATCTAAAGTAGGTAGCAAGAGGAGTGCTAACTGCTTTAGCCTTGTCCATCTGGAATCTCTGAAGTACCTTCTCGATTTACTCCTCATGTGACAAGTATAATCTCATGGCTTTCCGATCACGGCCGATCCTGATGTCAAGAATCTGTTTAGCTGGCCCCAAGTCTTTCATCTCAAAATACTTACTCAGTTACTGCTTCAAATTATCAATCCTCGATTGATTCAGGCCAACTATCAACATATCATCTACATATAGCAGTAAAATGATAAAGTCATCGTCAGCGAATTTCTGAACGAAAACATAATGGTCTGAAGTGGTCTTCTTGTATCCCTGCTCCCAATAATTGACTCAAACTTCACGTACCACTATCTCGGTGCCTGTTTCAAACCTTATAGGCTTTTCCTGAGTCTGCACACATAGTCTTCTTTCCCTCTGACTCTGAAGCCTTCTGGTTGCTCCATGTAAATTTCTTCTTCCAGATCTCCATGAAGAAATGCGGTCTTGACATCCATTTTCCCAATCTCCAGGCAGAGGCTTGCTGCTAGACTGAGTACCACTCTGATGGATAACATCTTCACAACTGGAGAGAAGATTTCATCGAAGTCAATACATTTTCCTATGATTGAATCCCTTGACGACTAGCCTGGCTTTGTATCGGGTTTGTAAAGTGTGCTCATGTTGCTTCACCCTGTACACCCATTTGTTCTTCAAGGCCCTTTTGCCTCTTGGCAATTTCACCAACTCAAAAGTGTGATTGTCATGCAAAGATTTCATCTCATCTTGCATGGATTCCTCCCACTTTTATTTGTTATATGTTTCCACATCCTCCTGGTAGCTCTCAGGTTCTCCCCCATCAGTAAGCAGCACATACTCATATTAAGAGTATCTAGTTAAATGTCGTCTCTCTCTGTCAGAACTTCTCTGTGGAACTGTTGGTGTAGCTTCTGGTACTAATGTTTGATCATGATCATCATCTCTGGGAGCTTCATCACTTGTACCCTCATGTCTGGGAACCTCATCTTCAACTTGTACTTGCACCGGTGTATGAGGTTCTGGATTCACATCTCTGTATTGCTGGGGCATTGTCTTCATCTCTTTTCTGATATCTTCTATGGTCTGGTCTTCAACAAAGACAACATCTCGGCTTCTGACAATCTTCTTCTCCACATGATCATACAGTCTGTAGCCAAAATCATCCTGACCATAGCCAATAAAGACACATTGTCGCGTCTTTGCATCAAACTTGGATCTCTCGTCCTTTGGGATGTGTACAAATACTTTGCACCTAAAGACATGTAAGTGTTCGTATGACACTTCTTTACATGTCCAAACTCGGTTAGGAATATTACCTTTCAGTGCGACCGCTAGGGACATGTTCAAAACATGTACGGTTGTGTTGAGTGCCTACCCCCAAAATATCTTCGGTAGCTTGGCTTGTGAAAGCAAGTTTCTGACCCTTTTCGCACAAGGTTATGTTCATCATCTCAGCTAGGCCATTCAGCTGAGGTGTATTCAGAGGTGTCGTTTGATGTCAGATTCCTTACATTTTGCAGTACTGATCAAACGGACCTTTGTATTCTCCACCGTTGTCCGTTCTGATGCATTTGAGTTTCTTGTCGGCTTCTCTCTCCACCAGGGCATGAAACTTCTTGAACACTCCCAGCACTCGATCTTTTCTCTTTAAGGTGTATGCCCATGTCTTCCTTGAATGATCGTCTATGAATGTCACAAAGTAAAGTGACCCACCAAGTTTTATCGTCTGCATCAGACCACATATATATGAATGTATGAGGTCAAGTACCTCCAATTTTCATTGAGGCGGGGAGCTCTGGAAGGACACTTTATTCTGCTTTTCAGCCATGCAGTGTTCACACTTCCGTGAGTGTGATTTCTTCAATTCGGGAAGAACATTCCGCCTGCGTAGTATTTCCATCCTCATTTGACTCATGTGACCGAGCTTTTTATGTCATAGCTCGGATGTCTCATTACTGTTGACTGTATTTATGCTACTATTGGAAAGCTTAGCATGCATCAAATACAGAGTTGAATCTTTCTTACCTCGTGCGACCACCATTGATCCTTTAGTGAGCTTCCAAGTTTCGTCACTAAAGGTGCTGCAGAAACCTTCATCATCCAGCTTGCCTGTTGAGATCAGGTTTAACCGGATGTCTGGGATGTGTTTGACTCCCTTCAACACTAGCCTTGTCCCGTTGTCTGTTTCAAGGCAGATGTCTCCAATACTGACGGCTTTGGACTGTCCGTCATTCCCTATCCTTACAGCACCGTAGTCTCCTGGTGTGTAAGATGAAAAGAAGTCTCTTCGAGATGTGGCGTGTATGGAGGCTCCACTATTTATCACCCAACCGGTCTCGTGGCTGGCAAGATTCACAACATTTTCTTCATACATAATGCAGAATTCTTTGGAGGTTTTATCGGTGGTAGTAGCATTTCTTTCTTGGTTAGAGTCACCTTCTCTCCTAGACTGCTCGTTCTTCAGTTCGTAACAATCTTTTTTCATATGGTCTTTCTTCTTACAGTGAAAATATTATATTTCCCTTGTTCTTGATTTACCTCGGTTCTTGTCTGATTTACCTGGGCCTCGGCTTTTACACCTCCTCATTCTGGTGTTCTTCTCAGTCACTAGAGCTTCTGAGTTTGAGGCTGATGCTGACTCCTGCATTCTCGTCCTCTTTTCTTCCTCGAAGATCCTGATTTTCGCCATCTCTATAATGACTTTCCCATCTGCGGCTGAATTTATCACCATAGATCTGAATGTTTCCCAAGATTCTGGTAACGTATTAAGGAGTATTAAGCCATTTATCTCATTACCGAAGTCTATGCTCAATCCATACAATTCTTTCATTGTTCCGAGGAAATCGTTGATGTGGTCCTCCACAGCTATACCTTCATGGTATTTCAACCTCATCATCCTTTTGATGTAGTACAACTTGTTGTTGCCAGTATTTGCTCGAAAAAGCTCCTCCAGCTTTCTCCATAAGACAGGTGCATTTGTATCTTCACTAACATGGTTCACGATACTGTCGCCGATCCACTGACGAATAGTACTGTATGTTTTCTGGTGAAGATTGTTACACCTTACTTCGGATATTTATTCTGGTTTCTCCTCCAGAAATACCTACCCATCATAATCCTTCACATATAAAATGTCTTTCATCTTTCCTCTCCATGTGAAATAATTGGTACTAGTCAACAGAATCATTTTTCCGACACCCAATCCATCATAAAAATTCTAAACAGAATTTCAAAAAATGGACCTCACTGTTGCGTCTGGAATCGTCGAAAAATGATGGAAA
Source organism: Zanthoxylum bungeanum (assembly GCA_019454045.1). NCBI lineage: Eukaryota > Viridiplantae > Streptophyta > Magnoliopsida > Sapindales > Rutaceae > Zanthoxylum > Zanthoxylum bungeanum. The sequence continues at coordinate 115,457 of SKCR01046050.1, read as the reverse complement.
AGACACTTTGTTTGTCAACTGGATCTGACCGGTACAATCACACGCGTATAATTATTGATAAACTTTATTATGCTCGTTTTATTTATTTGGCATAATTGAGTACCTATCTGGACTTGTTATAGAAGAAGTTTTCACCGCCTTTATGGCTGATTTTATTTGTTTTGGCTAATTAATTCGTGAAATAAATTAATTGGGTAATAGTAATAATTTATATATTATAAAAAGTGAGATTTATAAATTTGAAATATTAAAAGTGGATCAGGCCGGTGCAATCACACGCGTATAATGCAAGCGCACGTATCATTCAAGTAGTATAAAAAGTATCGATCTCACGATGACTTAGAACCTAAGCTATTAATTTATGAAGCCAAATGTTTACGAGTATCTAATAGATTGATTGTTTGATTGGGTGATGACTTTAAAATTAAAACAAGTAAGAGAAATAACGCGAAAGTAGATTGAAGAAAATTAAATATTAATAAATTATCCATGATTTTGAATCATTCCAATATATTTTTAAAGATGAAGTGGTTATTTTATGTTTGTGTAATATATTAATTTACTAACATGGAACACGAAATTCTACAAAAGCCTCTGTCGATGGTCAGATGCAAATACCTAGTGTAAACCAACTAATCATATGTCCATGTCAACCAAGTTACCTGAATTCATTAAGTTTAAGTTCCAATTATGGCTATCCTCACCCGACAGGTATATGTCTATCCTGTAAGGAAATCTATTAAAGGGTTATCTATCCTCAAGGAAGATTGTGGGCTATTAAGTCTAAGGCTGAAACCTAAAATTCCTCTGTCAAGTTTATTTTAAGTTTACCCGATCAATCTTATTAGTGGCCAGTTAACAAGAAGCATTAAGCTTAAGACTTAATAAGTAAACCTTTATATTACCCAAACTAAAAAATAACCCCTTATAAACCGGTGATATTGGAATTCATCACAACCCCAGATAACAGATTTAGCTATGACACATATTTACGGCTAATAAAAGCTTAAAAATAAAAGACATAAAGTAAATGCTGGAAATCATAAATGTAAAAATACAATAAAAGAAACTGCTAGAGTAAAATGATCCACTTTTATCACTAATATTTTAGATATCTCATTTATTATAATATATAAACTTTGCGTGATAATTAACAACCAGCCATATAGGCGGTATCCTGATTAAATCTAATTAATAATTAATTACCAACCGACCAATCAGGCGGTATCCAGTTTGGTCAAGTTTAAAACCAATTTCAATAATTACTAACCGACCAATAAAGCGGTATTCTCATTAAGTCAGGTTTTAAATAGTTTATATATTATAATTAAGGGAGATTAATCTAAATATTAGTAATAAAAACTTTACCTTTTTACCCCAGCAGGGGGAGTTACCTCCACATTTCTGAAAAGTAAAGACTGAAAAGTAAAGAAAGGAAAATACTATTGCGTAAAAGTAAATTGGTAAAGACTGAAAAGTAAAGAAAATAAAGTACAAATACGGAAATTAATTACTGAAAGCCGTAAATAAATAAACAAGATACAATCTTCTTACTATTCTTAAGGAATTACAAAGAAGAAAGCATGAATTCAAATGGAAAATTTGGCCTTCTATTTATAGGCATAATTGCGACGCGCCGTGAATTGCGACGCAAAACCCGGATCGGCTGACACGTGTCCTGGAGGCGTCGGTAGCTAAATGATTATGCTGACTTGGCGATGGCGTGGCGAAGTTTATTGTCGGAAGCATATGATGATGACACTTATCCTGCGCACGTTAGCATGATTGGCGCACGTTAGCACGACACATTTTAGCAAAAATTCTCTGATTGGTCCATGTGTCCCGGCGCACGTTAGCAGACTCCGGCGCACGTTAGCGGTCATGACGTAGGCTGCAAGTCGCGACGCGCCAAATGACAGTTTTTTATTTTTTGCCACGAATTGATTCCAGAGAGTCCTAAAACTTTATTTATCTACAAAATAACACAAAACACATCAAAAATTTCACAAAGCTCAAGAAACTATACATAATATTAAGTCTAATGAGTGAGAAATATTGATACATTCACCACTCATCACACCCCCAAACCTAACATTTTGTTAGTCATCGAGCAAAATAATAAAATAAATAACATAAACATCTTTAAAATAAAATTAAATTAATCCACTTTCGTAGGCATCACGGTTTCATTTAGCGTATGCAACAAACCTTTAAACCCATACGTGTCCCTAATGGATGAGTTGTAATCTCGTGAGGGCTTACAGTGACGATACCCACAAACGTTTTATAAAATCAAAAAAGATAATAAAACTAATGCACACAAAAGCAAAAAGACAAGAGAAAAGAAAATAAACAAGTTAGTGATTAAACAGGTGAAACTTCTTATCCAAGTTAATAGTTGTTATCTTTCTTTCTAAATTACCGAATAAGTAAATTCTCCGATTATTTTTACCATTCTCCAGATACACAGCCAACAAGGTATTAATCAACTCATTTTTTCGAACAATAGTCACAAGTGTATTTGAGAAGAGAGTAATATTTTTGTCCTAAAGTTATATCAGAATTCAAACCTTTTTTAAGCAATGGAATATTTTTCTGATTTTTTTTTATTTATATACAATATCTTCCATCCATGTAGCGAGCTTTGGGCCAGTGACTCCCAAACCAGTTAGCTTTAGGGCATCAGGTGTTAAGACACCCCTACGGACTTAATTACTCAGACTTCAGATATATATATATATATATATATATATATATATATATATATATATATATATATATATATATATATATATCAACATCTTTAATCAATGTAGCAAGCTTTGGGCCAGTGGCTCCCAAACCAGTTGGTTTTAGGGCACTAGGTGTTAGAACACCCATACAGACATAATCACTAGGATCTCAGACGTTTTTTTTATCCCATCGCTTTTTATGGACGCTTCTTCCAATTAAACTAGAGCACTGAATATTACAAACTCTTCAATTACAACTCATGTCCATATATTACCATGTATGTTGATAATATCTGTCAACAGAGCATATGAAGATCCATTTAAGTCAGTTTTATGGAGAATTCAAAAAATTAAATAATTTAAAAGGAAATAAATAAAAATTAACTTGTTCCGAAATAGGTTGAGATACGTCTCAGGAGTGGAAACTCCTTACACAGCTATCTCACACCAATTTCACCTGATTAATCAAATTAAAAACTTAAAAACACAAAAAAAATTTGTAATTTTTGTAAAAAAAATTTAATTTTTTTTAATTTTTTTCGAAATTTTTTGACTAAAAACAAAATAAAAACAACATAATAAAAAATAAGATACTAGTCAACCATTCCCCTCCCCCAAACCTAAATGAGACATTGTCCCCAATGTCTTAAAAAGTAGATAAGAGTTTAGAAAATAGTACATGGTTAGCTGAAATTATACATCTTTAAAAGATTATTAAAGGTTAAGATCCAGATTTATCCGACGTTTCTTACCACAATCATTATCGGACCAGTTTATCTTGGAAAGGATAGGGTTAATTTGTGGTTCAAAGGCTAAAATTTGGTCAATTAAATCATTGGCAGTTATGGCAGTGAAGAGAAGTTCTTTTACAGGTTTTGACACGAACCCATTTCTCCCGGCATCATCAAGAAACACACAAAGAAAGTCATAAAATCCATCAGCGTTAAACAGTCCAATCAGTTTCTGGTGTATGTTCAAGTTCGCCCAAGATAACACTGTAATAATTTCCTCTATTGTGCCCAAGCCACCTAGCAAAGCAATAAAAGTATCAGCACAGTTAATCATTTCCACCAGTCGCTCGGACATATCTGGCACAATAAGTTCCTCTTCGTTTGATGGTCCTATCAGATTCGCCTCTGCCAAAGGTTTTGGGATGATTCCCAGAACTTGACTGCCTCCTTCCTGTACAGTCCTTGAAATGATCCCCATTAGTCCAAGATTGCCACCACCATATACTAGGCGCATATTCCTTTCAGCTATATCTCGACCCAATTCTTGTGATGCTGCAACGAACTCTGGCTTAGAACCAACACTAGTACCCCAAAACACATAGATGTTTACAACTCGTCTTCTTGAAGTGGCTTCCATTTTTTTATGTATTTCTTTCTCAAATATGGATGCCTTCAAAAGTGCAATGATGAGTTGAATTTATGGCACCTGAAAAAGGTGAGTAATAATAGCATTAGTATCTTCCAAAGGACGATTTTTTAGCTAAACAATAAAATAGATCGTGAAAGGTCAAAAAGTCTGGATCCTGTCGGCGAAAATAAAGATAATTACAACAGAAAAGAAAATCAAAGCAATTATTAAGGCAACAGAATTGTGTACACAATACGCCACTCGTTTGGTATAAATTCATCAGGATGCGTCTCATGTATAATTAGCTCTTTGTGATTGCCAAACACCATTCCTCTTATCTTGCTTTGCCTTAAATGCTCCGTTTGTGTTTTTCTCTACAAAAATTAACACACAAAATTAAAAACTCGACAACATGTATACACAAAATATGAAAACAGAAATTACAACAAATTGCATGGGTTGCCTCCCTGCTAGTGCTAAATTTTTCATCTTCAGCCAGACGTGACTGTCCGAACGTTAGGCTGGATCTGAAAGTGTGACACTTTCTTTTTGTCGCTCAAATGATTCTCCTCAGTAGTGCTTTACACGCTGACTGTTAACCTTGAATGTTTCGTTGGTGTTGGGATCAAGTAACTCAACAGCTCCATATGGTAAAACCTGAGTGACTATAAATGGACCTGACCATCTTGATTTCAACTTTCCAGGGAAAAGTTTCAAATTTGAATTGTATAACAACACCTGCTGCCTTGGTTCCAAATGTCTGCGCACTATTTTTCGATCATGTCATTTATTGGTCTTTTCTTTGTATAATATGGCGTTCTCATAAGCCTGTAGGCAAAACTCATCCAATTCATTGAGTTGGTGAAGTCGTTTCTCTCCTGCAGCTTGTGGATCAAGATTCAACTTCTTCAGTGCCCAGTACGCCTTGTGTTCAAGTTCTACTGGGAGATGGCATACTTTCCCAAACAACATTCGATATTGGGACATACCAATCGGTGTCTTGTAAGCTGTCCGGTAGGCTCATAATGCATCATCCAGTTTTGTAGACCAGTCATTCCTTATTGATCCAGCGGTTCTCTCCAAGATTATTTTGATCTCTCTATTTGAAACTTCAACCTGTCCATTTGACTATGGATGATAAGATGTGGCAAATTTCTGAGTAACTCCGTATTTGGATAGGAGTACATCAAAGTATATGTTGCAGAAATATGTGCCACCATCACTGATAATCGCCCGAGGTGTTCCAAAGCGAGTGAAAATATTTTTTTTAAGGAATTTAATCACCACTTTTGAATCATTTGATGGTAGTGCAATTGCTTCAACCCATTTGGAGACGTAGTCTACTGCAACTAGTATGTACAGGTTTCCGAATGATGGAACAAAGGGTCTTATAAAATCAATAACCCATACATCAAATATCTCCACTTCCAGAATGTTTTGCAAAGGTCCTTTATTTCTCCTCGAAATATTTCCCGTTCTCTGGCACCTGTCATATTGAAGAGCAAATGGATAAGCATCTTTAAAAAGAGTGGGCCAGAATAAACCTGATTGTAAGACTTTGGCTGTAATTTTATTCCCGCTGAAGTGTACGTCGTATGATGATGAATGACAATGTTGCAAGACACTGTTGACCTCCTCATGTGGAACACAACGTCTCAGTAATTGATCAACACAGCGTTTGAACAGGTACGACTCATCCCAGATATAGTGTTTGACTTCTTTGAAGAACTTCTTCCGTTTTTGAGTTTTCCATTCCAACGGTCATTTTTCTGATACTATGTAGTTGACATAGTCAACATACCAAAAGGCATCATTTTGTTTCATGGCAAATAACTGTTCATCTGGAAAAGTTTCTTTGATTGTCAGTTCTTTGCCAGATGTTTCTCCATTCTCAAGCCTCGATAAGTGATCTGCCACTTGGTTTTCAATTCCTTTTATGTCTCGGATCTCCACGTCAAATTCTTGCAGTAGAAGTATCCAACGGATCAATCTGAGTTTGGCATCTTTCTTCGCAATCAGGTATTTGATTGCTGAATGATCTGTGTAGACCACCACTTTGAGACCCAGCAAATAAGAGGGGAATTTATCAAAAGTGAACACAACTGCAAGTAACTAATTTTCAGTGGTTGTGTAGTTGAGTTGAGCTTCATTCATAGTTCTGCTGGAGTAATAAATGATATGGAAAATTTTTACTTTGCGTTGTCCCAAAACTGCACCTACAGCAAAATCACAAGCATCGCACATCACCTCAAATGGAAGGGTCCAGTCTGGTGCTACTATGATGGGAGCAGAAACCAGCTTCTGTTTCAATATTTCAAAAGCTTTGTGGCATTCTTTGGTGAAGTTGAAAGGTACATCTTTCTCTAGAAGATTGAATAAAGGTTTAGCAATCTTTGAAAAGTCTTTGATAAATCTTCTATAAAAGCCAGCATGTCCGAGAAAACTCTGAATCCCTTTGACTGATGTTGGTGGAGGTAGTTTTTCAATTATTTCAATCTTTGTTTTGTCTACCTCGATTCCCTTTTGTGAGATCTGATGTCCAAGGACGATGTCTTCCTGCACCATGAAGTGGCATTTCTCCCAGTTGAGTACCAGGTTGGTATCTTCGTAACTTTGTAACACTTGTTCCAGATTTTTCAAGCAGTGATCGAAAGAGTCTCCAAACATAGAGAAATCATCTATGAAAACCTCCATACTTTGTTCCAGCATGTCTGAGAAGATAGCCATCATGCAACGTTGAAACGTAGCAGGGGCATTACATAGTCCAAATGGCATCCTGCGGAAAGAAAAAATACCATACGGACATGTAAAAGTTGTTTTCTCCTGATCTTTTGGAGCAATGGCTATCTGATTGTACCTCGAGTATCCATCCAGGAAACAATATAATTCATGTTCCGCCAGTATGTCTAGCATCTGATCAATGAATGACAGCGGAAAATGATATTTCTTTGTTGCTTTGTTCAGCTTCCGGTAGTCCATGCATACTCTCCATCCAGATGCCATTCTTGTTGGAATCAACTCGTTCTTCTCATTTGTGACTACAGTAATTCCTCATTTCTTTGGCACACACTGCATAGGACTTACCCAGATGCTGTCAGAGATGGGGTAAATGATGCTGGCATCTAACCATTTGATGATTTCTTTCTTCACGACCTCCTTCATGATTGGATTTAGTCTCTGTTGATGCTCTACTGTGGGTTTATACTCGCCGTTCATTAGAATTTTATGCATGAAAAATGATGGACTAATGCCTCGAATGTCTGCTATAGTCCAGCCAATGGCTTTCTTGTGTTCTCGTAACACTCTCAGCAACTTTTCTTCATGCTTCAATGTTAGCGAAGAAGAAATAATCACATGTAATTCAGAAGAGTTTCCTAAGAATGCATACTGAGATGTCTCGGAAGTAGCTTTAGCTCTAGCTGCGGTGGTTCTTCAATCGATGGCTTGATTCGCTCATTTTTTGGTAGTTCCAGACTCTCCACATGTGGTGTCGATTTAAAACGAAATGGTCTGTCAAGATAGTTGATACATTCCAGAATTTCAGCATCTAGCTCGCTGTCAGTCATGTTGGTGATGCAAGCTTCAAGTTTATCTGTGGGAATTGTATCAGTATCCTGGATGATACTATCGACAACGTCAATTCTGAAACATTCATCCTCATTTTCATCACTCGGGAATTTCATGGCTTTGAAAACATTGAAGGTAACTTATTGGTCCTGCACTTTCATGGTTAATTATCATTTTTGTACATCAATAACAGTTTGACCTGTAGCCAATAATGGTCTTCCCATGATGATAGGTACATTTTTGTCTTCTTCCATTTCAAAGATAATGAAATCAGCTGGGAGAATGAGTTTGTCAACTTTAACCAGCACATCTTCGACTACACCTCTCGGAAATACGAGCGTTCTATCAGCAAGTTGCAGAGAGACTGAGGTGGGCATTGCTTCTCCAATTTGCAGTTTCCTGTAAATCGAAAAAGGCATTAAATTAACACTTGCACCTAAATCACATAAAGCTTGACCGATGTAATGTTCTACAATGGTGCATGGGACAGTAAAACTGCCAGGATATTTCAACTTTGGGGGAAGTTTCCTCTGAATGATAGCGTCACATTCTTCTGTCAATGCTACTGTCTCGTAGTCTCCCAATCTCCGCTTTCGTGAAAGGATATCTTTCATGAATTTGACATAACTGGGCATTTCTTCCAATGCTTCTACAAATGGAATGTTGATGTGCAGCTTTTTGAATACCTCCAGGAATCGACCAAATTGTTTGTCCATTTTATTTTTCTGGAGACGTTGTGGAAAATGTGGAGGTAGAGTAATTCTTTCTTGCTCTTTTTCCTTTGCTTCTTTTTCCTTAATCTGTGGAACTGTTTCTTTTGGAAATTCTTCAATGGATGCCTTGATTTCAACATCTTTGTTGATTTCAGTACCGCTTTTTAAAGTAATAGCTTGACATTGCTTCATCCCTTTGTTCCTTGGATTTGGTTCTGTGTTGCTAGGAATGTTACCTGGTGGTCTGTAACTCTGAGCATTGGCCAGTTGTCCAATTTCATTCTCCACTGCTCTAATAGAAGTTGATTGGCTTTGAAACATAACATCATATTTCTTTAACTGAGCTAGCACTTTTGCCATTCCTGGTTCTTTTTCATGCTCATGGCCTTTGTTTTGTATTTGGAATCCAGGTGGTGGATAGTTCTTTTGCCCTGAATTATTGCTCCATGCGAAATTGGGATGAATCCTCCACCCTGGGTTGTAGGTGTTGGAATATGGATTGTTCCCATGTCTATTGAAATTGTTGACATAATTTATTGTCTCTTCTTGTTGGTTGTAAGATTCTGACTCTGGTGCCCCTCCAAATGGTGAACTTGTGGATCCACCATTAACCTTCATGTTAAGAGTTTCCAGATTTTTGCAAATTATATCCAGCTTGATATTCAGTGCTGTGTTGGCTCCAACTTCATAAATTCCTGTGATTCTTTGGATCATATTCCTTTCTGTTGGCCACAAAGAATTATTGTTGGTCATTTCTTCAATTAAGTCACAGGCTCGATCTTCTCCTTTTGCCATTAAAGCACATCCAGCAGCAGCATCAATTGTGGTTCTCATTATTCCAGAAAGTCTATTGTAGAAGGTTTGGACTTGTAGCCACTTTGCGATCTCATGGTGAGGACATTTTCTGAGCAAATCCTTGTACCTTTCCCAAGTTTCGCAGAGGGATTCTGATTCATGTTGCACAAAGGATGTGATGTCATTCATCAGCTTTGCAGTTCTGGCTGGTGGAAAGTACTTTGCAAGGAATTTGGTGGATATAGTGTTCCAAGTTGTGATAGAACCTGCTGGTAGTGAATGTAGCCAAGCTTTAGCTCTGTCTTTCAAGGAGTATGGAAAAACATGCAGTCTCATTGCTTCTTCAGCCGCTCTGTTGTAATTGAAAGTGTTGTAAACTTCCAGGAAGTTGCTGATGTGGGCATTAGGATCTTCATTTGCATTCCCCAAAACTGAACTGACTGTTGTATCATCTGAATGCATGTTTTGATGTCACACGCATTTGCTAGTAATGGAGGAAGTACAATACAGGAAATGAAGCCGTCAACCACCGGAATGGTTCTGTCTCGAATAGGAATTTGTGGTGCAACTTCTAAAGGTTCAGGTTCCATGTTGACTAATGCTTCTTGGCCTTCTCGTCTTTCCCTTCTCAACTGCCTGATGGTTCTTTCAATCTCTAGGTCAAGCGGTCGGATTTCAAAGCTTCTGGTACATCTCATGTAGTGTCTGAGAACCTGAAACAAAAGAAAACAGAAATAATAAGTAAAAAGAAAATTAGATACAAGTAAAGTTATCTAACCTCAAAACTAATAGTGAAAGATAAATAAGTCCCCGGCAACGGCGCCAAAAACTTGACTGGTGCAATCACACGCGTATAACGCAAGCACACATATCGTCCAAGTAGTATAAAAAGTATCGATCCCACGATGACTTAAAACCTAAGATATTAATTTATGAAGTCAAATGTTTACGAGTATCTAATGGATTGATTGTTTGATTGGGTGGTGACTTTAAAATTAAAACAAGTAAGAGAAATAACGCGAAAGTAGATTGAGAAAAATTCAATATTAATAAATTATCCAGGGTTGGGAATCATTCCAATATCTTTTTAAAGATGAAGTGGTTATTTTATGTTTGTGTAATATATTAATTTACTAACCTGGAACACGAAATTCTACAAATGCATCTGTCGATGGTCAGATGCAAATACTCAGTGTAACCCAATTAATCATATGTCCATATCAACCAAGTTACCTAAATTCATTAAGTTTAAGTTCCAATTATGGCTATCCCCGCCCGACATGTATATGTCTATCTTGAAAGGAAATCTATTAAAGGGTTATCTATCCTCAAGGAATATCGTGGGCTATTAAGTCTAAGGATGAAACATAAAATTCCTTTGTCAAGTTTATTTTAAGTTTACCCAATCAATCTTATTAGTGGCCAGTTAACAAGAAGCATTAAGCTTAAGACTTAATAAGTAAACATTTATATTACCCAAACTATAAAATAACCCCCTATAAACCGGTGATATTGGAATTCATCACAACCCCAGATAACGGGTTTAGCTACGACACATATTTACGGCTAATAAAAGCTTAAAAATAAAAGGCATAAAGTAAATGCTGGAAATTAAAAATGTAAAAATACAATAAAAGAAACTGCTAGAGTAAAAGGATCATCTTTTATCACTACTATTTTAGATACCTCCCTTATTATAATATATAAACTTTGAGTGATAATTACCAACCAGCCATATAGGTGGTATCCTGATTAAATCAAATTAATAATTAATTACCAACCGACCAATCAAACGGTATCCAGTTTTGTCAAGTTTAAAACCAATTTCAATAATTACCAACCGACCAATAAATCGGTATCCTCATTAAGTCAGGTTTTAAATAGTTTATATATTATAATTAAGGGAGATTAATCTAAATATTAGTAATAAAAGTTTTACCTTTTACCCCAGCAGGGGGAGTTACCTCCACATTACTGAAAAGTAAAGACTGAAAAGTAAAGAAAGGAAAGTACTATTGCGTAAAAGTAAATTGGTAAAGACTGAAATGTAAAGAAAAGAAAGTGCAAATACGGAAATTAATTACTAAAAGCTGTAAATAAACAAACAAGATACAATCTTCTTACTATTCTTAAGGAATTACAAAGAAGAAAGCATGAATTCAAATGGAAAATTCGGTCTTTTATTTATAGGCATAAATGGCTTACGAGCCGTGAATTGCGGCGCAAAACCCGGATCAGCTGACACGTGTCCTGGCGGCGTCGGCATCTGAATGAGTATGCTGACGTGGTGATGATGTGGCGATGTTGATTGTCGGCAGCATGTGATGATGACACGTGTCTGGCGCACGTTAGCATGATTGGCGCACGTTAGCATGGCGCATTTTAGCAAAACTTCTCTGATTGGTCAACGTGTCCCCGCGCACGTTAGCAGACTTCGGCGCATGTTAGCGGTCGCGATGCGCCAAATGATAATTTCGCTTTTTTGTCCGTTTTTGACTGTTTTGTCCCCGAATTGATTCCAGAGAGTCCTGAAACTTTATTTATCTACAAAATAACACAAAACACATCAAAACATTCACAAAACTCAAGAAACTATACAAAAAATTAAGTCAAATGAGGGGAAAATAGTGATACATTTACCACTCATCAGGATCCCTTAGCCCTAACATTTTATTTTATTATTGCAATTCAATTTAAAATTTTACAATCAATTCAAACAAATCAAGTCTTTTAATTTTCACTCAAAATGTTATATTATTTTACTAAATCTATTCTTTGTGGATCGACCCTGGTCTTACCGGGTTATTTTATTATTTCGACACTCTTATACTTTGGAGTAAAGAATCACTTTTTGAGTGTGTCAATAAACTTATGAAATTTCTCTCCATTTTTAAGGATAAGTTTTACCTCTGGATTTTTAACACTATTATTATTATTTTTATTTAATATTATGATTAAACCTAACAAAAATATAAATTTATGATATATTAATTTTAGCACCCGTTGAACAACAATCCTGATTCCACCACTCTTGATAATATTGTGAGTTGAATTATGAAAATCGATGTAAATTAAACAATACTTAATAAACTCTTCAAATATAAGTAGAGTTTTATATAATTAATATAAACAATTTTTAATAAGGGTGGAAATAGGCCGGGTCCGGGCTTTGACAAGTCCGGCCCAAACTCGGTAGTTATTTTTTTGTCCGTGCCCGGGAAAAGCCTGGCCCGAGCGTCTATAGGGACGAGTCTGGCTTTATCCGACCTAATTTTTATTAATAAAAAATTATATAAAATTTTAATTTATTATATAAATAAATATATATATATATATATATATATAATTTATATAAATATAAATATAAATATATATTAAAAAAATTTAAATCCGGGCCGGGCAGACTCGGACTTAATGTGGTGAGCCCGGCCCGGGCCCAGGCTTTTCTGTCCGGATATACTAAATCCTAACATGATAATACTATTCTAAATAGATATATATAAATCACAAATATATATATATATATATATATATATATTCACATAACAAACAAAGCGATGATAAAGGATATACACATAGCTTAAACAGAAGACCATCGCATAATCAACATAATTAATTTCACAAATCTGCACTCTAACCGATGATTTCTAAATCACAATGAAATATATCATTACACTAAAACTCATCCCTCAAGAAACTAACTAAAAGTAATAACTAATATATAAACGAATTAAGAAACTGTACTGCTATGAAGCATCATGTTCTTGAATTCTTCAAAATCAAGAACCCCATCAGAATTTGTATCATACACATAAATCATGCTTCTGCAATCTTTGCCACTCTTCTCATCCCACATTCCAAGTCTTTCCAACACACTCTGAAGCTCTTCACTTGTAATGAATCCATCTCCATTCAAATCAAACACCTTGAACGCTTTGTAAAGATCACCCTCTTTATCAGCTTCATTAGCATTAGGGGTATTAGTATTTGATATAATGGAGTCACAGAAGAACAAGAATTCATTGCAGCTCAGGCTTGGTTTTTCAACTAGGGTTTCAAGCTCTTCAAGCGTAAAATGTACACCAATTCTCTCAAGAACCCAGTTGAGTTCCTCCAAGCTCACCAAACCATCCCCATTTTGGTCAAGCTTCTCGAAAATTCTTTGCATGTCATTGGCATTAAGAGGAGCCATAGCAATTTCAATTCTACATTTCTTGTGACTCTAAATTGTAACCCTAATTGGGTTTATATAGAAAGTTGCATGAGATTGTCCTAACCTGTACGTTTGTGACCTAACTACCCATATCAAACAATGTTGTGGTTGTAAGAGAGTTGAGGAAGCTACCAAGAAGCTTCATCTCTTTGATTGCAATATTGATATGATCTCTAAGGATTGTTGGTTTCCTTTAATTTTTTGTAAGATATTTTTTTCATTTTAATATCATCTCTAGGGCTTGTCTAAATTCTAAATTCTCCAAGCTTCTATATCTATCCTTCATATAATTGATATTTGATGCCAATGATAGAGATATGGTTTTGCAGTATGTGGCCTTCCTCTATGATTATTTTAGATTATGGTGCCCATGGTTATTGACTATTGTCTTTTTGTTGTGTCACTTTCTTTGGGTGGCCTGTCTGATTTAATTTTGTGACAATAATTCCTTTTAAATATGGCAAGCAATGGGCCTCACATATTATATTTATTTATTTATTTATTTGTTGTTGCTTGTGCAAATTGGCATTGAAAATGTTTTGCTTGGCTCTACTAGCTACCAAATTTTATTTGCTTTTAATACCATTCATGATGCATTGATAAACATGTGGCAACAAATGAAAAGCAGGCAATGTTGTTAGGTCGGCAGTGCCTTTCATACAAGATCCTTTAAAAATGAGTAACAAAATATATATATAGGTAACTTCATTAAATATTTAAAACCATCACTTGCAACATTAAACACTTGAATTTTATAAAGAAATGTGACATTTTATATATGCTCTTAGTGTTATGAGAATAATTTTTTTTTTTTTATAATGTAATCATTAACTTGTAACATTTATTGTTATATTTGGACTACTAATTATAATACCAATAAATATGATAAACATCGATTTAAATTACAAGTATTGCATATTATGCTTGTCCGGCGACGGGGCTATAGATACAAATCTTAGGCAAATAATAACAAATAATAAACTTAGTAAGGATAAATCATAAATTTGATAAAATTAAAAGGTAAAAATAACAACAATAAAAATTAAATCCTATAGGGGCAGGAACCCTTTAGTCTTAGGGACCCTCCCCCTTCTTTACATAATTGTTGTCATATCTTTATTGGCCTCCATAATTCCATTCGTACTGAAAATTCAAAAATTAAAACACCATACAACTCTGTAAGAATTTGTTTGGAATTAATATGTTGGGGCTTTTTAATCCACGATTTTTCGTTTATGACCGAATTGTACTAAGATTGAGTAATGATATTTCCACAAAGGGAAAATAAAAGGGTAACAAATTTAATTACAAAATATTGGTATTTTGTAGCTAAATTTTAACGCAAATGACCAATATTTTATGATTAATTTATTCGCACTTTTGTCTTTTCTTTATATAAATAACTATGATTTTTCATTAATATTACTAAAACCACCCTACCCGAGCTTAACCGGAACATATAAAATATATGGTTGCCTCAGGTTTTTACAAGAAATATACGTACTGGACTCGAATCTAAGACCTTGTAACCAAATTTTAAACTCTTTATCACCAAATCACATCCATTATGGGTAAGATTATATTCTTGCAAATGCATGCATGATTAGCAAATATTAATTAGCTGCCAAAGTAAATATGTACAAGCAAAGAAGCTACACATATTCGGCTAAGGCATTTAGTTTTGAGACTTTGGTAATCAAGTGCTACGTTAACTTTTGTAGAAGCAACTAGCTACATATGTTTAGTCATTTGATTATAATTTATACAGAATTCAGTATTCATCCTATTAAAATTAAGTTAAAATTCAAAAATATTCTCCATTTTTGGAAATTATAATATGTCATCCAAGTTACAAAAAAATACATTTTACATCTCAATTATTAATTTTTTGAGTATAAAATATATATTTTTTCATAACTTAAGGTGAAAATATGAGATTTTTCAAAAAACGAAGGGTTTTCTCAGACACTAACTTATATTTTTGATTGATGGATGATAATTTTTTTAATTTATATATAACTGAATCTTAATCGTAATTATTGTTAAAGACCAATGCTATGATACCCAATGATATCAAATATCATTGGGTTCAAACATGCAACTTTAAGTATTGAATATGCAATTTCTATCAATAAATATGTAATTTTATATTTTAAAAAGTTTCATATTTATTGATATAAGTTACATGTTTAATGCTCTAAGTTACATGTTCGATACTCAAAATTATATATTTATATCCAAAATATTAGACAAACCCATTCTCAAAACGGTAGATTCAAACTCTTAGTTTTAGTTTTGACCAGCAAGAGCATGTACATACAATCAGGTGATCCTAATTTTTTCTCTTACAAGAAGAGTAAACATTGTACAAATATTTTAAAGACAACCCGTACGAGTTTGACTGACTTAGGTACGACTCTTAGGCCTATAAATTCAACAAATTAAAAATCTTACAACAACAACAACGACAACAAAAATATAAAGTCCTTTTGTCATTTTAACAATGACTAATTTGTTTGCTTTTTGCAAATTCCATGAACTTAACCTAAATTCGTATCAACCTTTCACCTATCAACCTAATTTTCAGCTGACCCGAAACTTGTCTAATTCTTTATTATTTAGTAATTTCCAAAATTGGTATTTTTTTTAATTCTAATTGACACTCCAAGTTTTTCAAAATTTACCTCCCAAAATTTCCAAAATTAAAAAGAAAATGGGTATAGTACTGTTTGAGAAGAAAATGAAAAAAAATACGATTAAAATAATTTAATCATGTACAACACATATCTAGAACCTATCTTAATTATAGGCAAGTTATGTGTCCGTCTATGGCCATGGCCTCTAAAAATTTTGATATAACTTTCAAATAACTAATAACAAATGGCCTCAAATTTTTTATATAATATTTTGTTATGATTAGGGGTGTCAAAACGAATTAACGAATCGTATCGAATCCTAAACGAATCGAATCAAAATATGATGGATTCGTATTCGATTCGTTTATTAAACGAATCGAATACGAATATTCGTTTATTCGTTTAGTCAATAATATTATTTAATAAAATAATTTACCACACTTGTTTTACATTAATTATTCATAAATATATACATATGAAATATGTAATTAATATATTTACTAAAAATATCTCACCAAATATCGAAAATATTACTTTTTCTATGATAATTAGCTATAATTTCTCGAATCTTAATTGAAAATTAACAAGAACTAGTAAATAAAAATAATAAAACGAATCTTAAACGAATAAACGAATCAATTAGCTTAAATTCGTATTCGATTCGTTTAATAAACGAATCGAATCGAATTGACCTATTTATTAAACGAATCCATTTTTTCAAACCCGTATTTGCTTTAAAGCTAATCGAATCGAACGAATAAACGAATCATGACCCAAATTGCCACCCCTAGTTATGATTAGGGGCTTAAAAATATAAAAATGACATTGGCCATGAGGATATCGATGAAAAAATAGTAAATGATGTTGTTATATGTTAAGTGATATCGGGAAATACTTAGGTTGATATGAACATAAATTTTAAAGTGATACTGTTTGCGCGATTTTTGTGCGCGAAGAAGAAGAAGAAACGTGTAAGGTTCAAACCTTTTGAGACAAAGTCACAGGAATGAGTGTTTGATTAAGTGAATAAGCCTCCAAGGGGCGCAAGCACACAAATTACAGTACTAAAAGTTATAGAAACTAAAAGATAAAAAAAATGCTCGTTTGAGTCTTCATTTGATCGGGGTTTTTCTCTCTGTACGAGTGAGCTTTTATAGTGAAACTTGTAAACCGCTTGAGCAGTCTCAATATCTCCCTGCAGCTGTTAGATCGTGCCTTCAATCGTTGGGCTGTGCGTCTCAACTGCTTGATCGTG
Organism: Zanthoxylum bungeanum; assembly: GCA_019454045.1. Lineage (NCBI taxonomy): Eukaryota > Viridiplantae > Streptophyta > Magnoliopsida > Sapindales > Rutaceae > Zanthoxylum > Zanthoxylum bungeanum. Next base: position 98,187 of record SKCR01046050.1, on the reverse strand, counting down.
GGTTGAGCTTTTATAGTGAAGCTTGTAAACTGCTTGGGCGGTCCCAGTATCTCCCTGCATCTGCTGGATCGTGCCTTCAACCGTTGAGCTCTGCATGTCTCAACTGCTCAGTTGTGGAGGGAAAACCGTCCAACTGCTGCGATCGTGGAAGCAACTGCATCATGCATTTTCGTCCTAACCGCTAATTCGGTCGTCTCAAGCTCTTTGTCGCTCTTCGCTCCATCGTCATTCCTCCTTTCGTTCTTTCCTTCGTCTTAGGGCGATTTCGTTCCAGGGTGACTAGAATTTCCTCTGTCAACAATTGTCCCCCAAATTTACCTTGATTGAACCGGAAGTGAAGATCGAGGTGAATTTTTTCGGTCTTCCATCGACGAAAGGGCGTATAGATTGGAATGATAGAAACTTGTACGGTCATTCATCTTTGTTCTATGGAAATTTTTCGGCTTTTCATCCAGGTTCGTTCCTTCCTCGTGTAGGGAAGACCACCACACCAGTCGAGCTAGTCTCCTGGCCGATCCCCAGTCCAGAGAATGTGGGAAACTAGTCCCCCGGCCAGTCCCTCAGTCCAGAGAACCCGCGAAGCCGAGGAGTGCGGCACCCTCCGCGCAGAGGCATATGATCCGCCGTTGTCACCGGTCGTAACCTATCTGCAACCAGGAGATGCAATACCTTCCACACAGAGGACCCTGGTCAGCCGTCGCTAACGGACATAGTCCATCCACACCATTACATTCCATTTCACACCTCACACCGTGTGGATGGCCATTAGCTAATCTCTTTACATTCCACTTCACACTTAATCAAAGAGAAGCTTTCGCTTCCGATGGCCTTTGTTTCATGCAGATCTTTTCTTTTTCTCGACTTTATTCTGCCTCTCCCGATCTTTTCTTTTTCATCTTAGGGAGTCCGCTTGGTTACGGAGGGCCAAGCTGCGATGTTTTGAGTAAGGTCGGCCCTTAAATGGGCGGTTGGGAGACCTTGCAAGTTACTTCTTCAACCTTTCTCTTTTTATATACTCCCAAGTCATGATACTATTTTCATGTGAAGTGTTTTTTTCCATGTGTTACCTGACCAATTGGGGGGCTCCCTGCTCTAGGTCTGGTTTTTTGCCGAAATTAAGCATGCGGCCTGATGGTCTTGTCATTTCAATTTTGTCTTTACTTCTTGTGCCAATAATGGAAACAGATTGGGCGATGCCTCTAGAGGATGTAGTATTGACATATGTCATTGACCGATCTTGGAGGTCGATGCTAAGATTTTGAGGTTCGGCCGATCCGTTGGAGGCCGATGCTGCAAGGTCGAGCGAGGTAAAACCCGGGGTGGAACTCTTCGCTCTGTAATCTGTCGGGCTTCCTTTTAGAGTCCTTCGTAAACCTATCACTTCTGTAATAAATGTGCGACACTTTCCTATACGTTTCATCATGAGGCCCATTTAAGAGCCGTTTTTACGTCACTTTCGTGTTTCCTTCCGTCGCACGTCACTTTCGCAGCGAGTTGCATTCGAACACCTGTCTAGGGCAACCTTTCATCATTTTCCTTTTTCTCGCCGCTTTCACTTCTCGACGAATCGTATTGCGACACCTGTCCCAGGTTAAACCCTTCGTCTGTTACATAAGGATTCATCCCACTCTGGCTTTCACTTTACCTTCGACTTCCTCTGCAAACTCACTTTTATCACATTCTCGACCTTCTGTTATCAATGGCTTCTTCATCCTCTGCTCCCAAAACTAGCGCCTCAACCTTCGCCGATTATAAGATGGCGCTGGAATTTTCTTATGTGGGCACCTTCGGCGTTCACACTCTTGATGAGAATTTCGGCCAGTGCGCTCTTGGCCCCATCTTCGTTGTAGATGACACTATTGCAATGGCTCCGTTGGCTCAGTAGTTCCCCTCTTCTTCTGGCCTCCCATTTTCCGAGCCACTTAACATATTTCCTCTCGCTCAGTCCAATTCTATTCGCACCTAGCCCAAACCCAATACCGCATTCAAAGCCTGGTTTCAACGTATGTTGTTACATGCGGATACTCGAGCCTTTTTAGACAAACATCACCTTCTTCCTTTCATCGAGCTTTCATTAGCTTTGCCCCATTTTGACCGTAACTTGTTTCCTATTTCTTTGCTTTTTTGGTCTTCTGAATACAATGTATTCGTTCTTCCGGTCGGGCCCCTCACTATCACCCTTCGTGATATTGGTGCTCTTACTGGACTGGCCCCTCTTGGAGCGACCATCTCGGCCTCCACAACTTTTCGTTTCCCTCCTCCTTCAATGGACTCTTCTTCTTTTTCGTCCTATTCTTCTTTCCTTCGCACATTTTCAAAAACGGCTGGTACGGTCTCGATGTTAGAACGAACAGCCTTCCTTCATTACTGGTTGTGCAAATACATCATTTGTGCACCTAGCCAAAAGCCTGTGGCGGGCTATCTCCCTATCTCTTCCGACCTTGCCCACGGCCGTCACTTAGACCTGGCCTCCTTTTTACTGGCCGCCATATATCGGGGATTGGCCGTCCTCCAGAAACAACTTCGGTCGGGGGCATCACCCATTACCTCTGGTCCCTTGTGGCTCGTTCAACTCTGGTTGAGAGCCTATTTCCCTGTCTTCGGCACAATTGATTCAACTCACCCTTATCCTTGTGCAGGTCTTCTTTTTTCTCAACTTCGGCCATCTCCTTTCTCCCCTCACACTGTTTTTGAGTATTTATATACTCTTCCTCTGGCTCCTTCTTTTTTCCCTTTTTTTGTGTCGGATAGTCCATCATTGGTCCATGACCTCTCTCTTTCGGAAGAGGACGAATCAGGTCTTCGTATATGGCGCAGGTTTTTATGTAGCCACGACCTGATTCATGACATCATGACTGGGGCCAATGGCAAGGCCGGAGTGGAGGTTTACTCATCCAACTTCGTTACCCATCAATTTGGCCTCGTTCAAGGGTGGCCTCTTTCTTTCTTTCACACGCGCTCTGCTTTGTCAGACCGTTTTAAGGTCTTTTCAGTCTCTGAAGTTGAGAATTCCTTGGCGGAAACTCGCTCTTTGATCTCTTCTTTTGTTATCGCTCCTATGAGTTTGATGTACTCTGAAATCATAATTTTGTATTTTGTGCAGGTGCTTAGGATTGAGCCGCCATCCGCAATGCCCGAAACGGTGCGAACTCCGAGGGCCGAAGCTCCTACAGGCGGAGGCGAGGAGGTGGGACCTGCAGAAATGACGGTCGTTCAATTTCCCTTTGATGTGGATGAAGCGACCGAGGATCCCATCATGAAGCAATTACCAGGAGAGGGTGGTGTAGTCAGAGTCGATCCCCAAGGTACGGAGCCATATATTGAATCTGGTTGTTCGCGTCTAAGAGTCGAGGAAATTTCAAGAGACCATCCTCTATTTGAGCGCTTCTCTTCAGACGGTTCTGTACCAATTATGCAGGATCCGAATGATGAGGCCGAAGTGTCAGAGCCTACTTGGCCGACTGGGTCTCTTTGGTGCCACCTCAAGCAACTTTATCCCTTATTACGTAGAATGTCTGTCTCATGGCTTCGAGGGTTTTATAGGGACGTGGACGGCCTTTATAGTTTGGCCGAATTGGAGTTGTTAGAGGAAGCTCGGTCTATGTATAAAGACGATGTACTTCATCGCATTTACGAAGAAGGTGAAGTCATTTACATTTCTGATTCATCCGACTCTGATTCTCTTGCAGATGTTCGGCCTACTATTGCGCCGCAACGCCCAACGCCAGAAGTAGTACCTCCAAGTACTTCTGTGCACTAGACTTCGGCCTCTGCACAGCCGTCATCTTCGGCTCCTCCGCCCTCTCTTTCTCGAGTGGAATCCCTTGTGCCTGAACAGCCGTCTTCTCCGGCTTTCATGATTGCTTCTTCTGCAGCTCATGTTCCGACAGTCCAAGTGCTAGCCGCTTCTGAACAATCATCGCCCCATCGGGCTGAGTCTCCCATCTTGCCACAAAGTTCTCTTTCTCGGTCGTCTCCTCCTCAGGCCGCATGGCCGCTGGCTCTTGTCCCACAGCATCCATCATCCTCATAGCCTTCATCTCAGCAAGAACTAGTGCAGCCACAAGGTGAGGCATTTGAGACATTGGTGGATCGATCTTCCAGTTCTGGTCATGGGGTGGTAAGTCTTTCTCCTCTTTCCTTTAGCTCATGGTCTTAGTTCATTTTTCTAATTCCCTCTTCGTGTGCAGGCATCCGACCCATTGCTGCAATCGGTCCAGAACATTTTGGACCGCTTTGGGCGATTGTCTTCTGCTTCTTTTCGGCCTCCTTCGCCTTCGGTCAACATCAGTACATACCTGGAGGGCCTTCGGGAGATTCTTGGTCAATACGCTTCATTTGCTGCATTGGAGGTTAGTCAGGCCGCTCGGCCAGAGAACGTCCTTCAATTGAACAAAAGCTCATCCAAATTAAGCCGGATATTGGCCCTCTCTGCCTTGCCCATATCTATTGATGATCGGCTTTTCCTCCAAGAAATGCAAGACGACATAGCAGCCCTTCTCTCTCGGTATCGCAATATGCACAGCCAGGGGGTTGGGCTTCACTCCTCTGTAATGAGGAAAGAAACGCTTCGTGGCTCTCTTGACGCCCTTCATCAGGCCCTGAGGGACACTAAAGAAGAAATGATGACCGAGGAATCGGTCTTCCTGGACCTGGAGTGAAAGTTACAAGCGATTCAGGGTCTTGTCAAGGAAAGCCGTATGAGAAAAGAGGCTAAGAGGAGGACCATTGTTACTCAAGTAACGGAGATGGACGAGTCTATGGCAGAGTATGAAGGTCTGGCCCGTATAAATTTTGAGAAAAGCTTGGCCGATTTGGATGCGGTGGGTTTGGAGATTCAGGACGAATGGCGCTTGAAGAGAGAACCGCTTTCGGCCATTAAGAATTTGTTACATTAAGGCGATTTCATTCCATGGTGACTAGAATTTCCTCTGTCAACAATACATAATTTTTATTCAATGATTTTGGATAAATCACACTAATATCAAAATATTCATATAACCAAATTCATCGAGGAAGATAATTAAGTTTAGGTTTGATTTATATACTTTTTTATTATGAGGAAATGACTTGGAAAAATCAACCCAATAATTTATTTCAAAAATACAGATTCTAATTCATTGATGGGATGGGCAGAATAATATAAAGCTACACAAGTCTACGTAGAGAAGATAAACATTTCAAAGTCACATGATATAGCAACTTGTGTGAGAGAGTTTCTCAGAATAATACCTTTCCCAGTTTATTAAATTCTATTGAATAAATTATCAAAGTCAATAGCCGAGAAATGTTACGGTGGGTACCGTTTGATTCGATATAATTATAAAAGAAAATTATAATTATAGTTATTCGGTTTTTTAAAAAAAGTAACTGTATGGTTATTTAATTAAAAAAATTATAATTATTTTTAATTATCGGTTCGGATGGGTACAATTCGATTTTTCAATTTTTTAATAATAACAATAAAAAATTAATAATATTTACTTAAATTTTTTTTATACCGTAACTCTTCTAATAATCACAACTACACTAATAAAAAAATTTCGTAAGATATAATCATCATTTAAATTATTTAAAATGTAGGAAATAAAAAGAATAATAACCAAAGTAAAAAATTATAAATTTTTCATAATTAACCATCACTAAACACTAAATAAATTAAATAATGTAACAAATATAAATATAGAATAATAAAATAATATGATTATATTTTTTTTTAAAATCAATAAATTAAATTATTCAATTAATTCGGTTCGGTTTGGTTTTTTTTGTTAAAAATTACTCTAATTCGGTTCGATTCATTTTTTTAATTAAAATATCGAATAATTATTTTTGAAAATAAAAAAATTCTCACTTCGATTTAGTTTTTGATTTTTCAATTTTAATTACTTTTTTATCCCCTCTTAAATATTGCTTATAACATTTGAACGTAAGAGAGTTGAAATATATTCCTTTTCATTTCGCTTATAAAATTAAGCTTTGTGACTAGGGATGGCAGTGGGTAGGGTATGGTGCGGGTTTGCCATTACCAAACCCGCACCCGCATATGTAAATGAATTACCAAACCCGCACCATACCCGTTGCAGGTTTTAATTTTCATTACCAAACCCGCACCGCATATAAAAATAAATTACTAAACCCGCAATGGTACCCAACGGATTTTTTGCGGGTTTTTAAAATATTGAATTATTTTATGTTCTTAATAATATATTTTTTAATTAAATAATTTATTTTTAATTACTAGCTGTAGTTTTCACATTTATTTTTCATTTGACATATACAACATGCAATGTATGTATATACAGTACATAGATAATATAATGTATGAAAGACTCGGTACCATATGTTTATTTTGTCATATAAACATAATTAAAACGAGTTCTTCCTTTCATAATTATAATGATCTAAGTTTTCCAACTCAATCGACAATAAGCTAAAAAGTAATCACACACCTTTGGTCATATTTTTATGCTAAGTGTAATGAAAGTGATGCTTACAAGACTCAAGTATTGTAAGTGTAATGAAGAAGCAGGAAAGCTAATGAAGTTGCAGCAAACACTAGCTTATTTTGCTTCTCTCCCGTTTCTGATCATGTGAACTTAATCAAAATTTTTGTATTATAATTTTATTAACAAGTGTGATTAAAAAAAACAATAATAGTCATGCAAAAAATCTACAGTTGGGCAGGTTGCGGGTTGCGGCTGAGTGGGAGTGTGGAACTGTGGATTAATGTTTTAGGTTTAGGTTTTGTTAGTTGTTTTTGTATGAATGTTTTTTTATATTGTCCTAAAAATATTAATTAATAAAAAATAATACTGCGGGTATGTGGATACCCGCAGCGGATACCCGCATTTTTTTCTTAAATACCAAACCCGCACCGCACCCGCAGCGGGTTTTGCTTTAAATTACCAAACCCGCACCGCACCCACTAATATATTTACCAAATCCTACCCATTGCGGGCGGGTTTTTGCGGGTTTGCGGGTTTGTGGGTAAAATTGCCATCCCTATTGTGACTGTTCTGAAATAAGTATTTTGATTTTTTTTTTTTGTTTTTTTTTGGTTTGCCCTAAAAAGCCGAAAATTATAATGGGTCTTCCAATTCAATTCAATCTCAAAAGATTTTTTTCATTTAATCTATCTATATCTCAAATGTCATAAATATATCTAACCAAATGCAATAATAACAAGTTCGCCATTAAAAAAAAAATCAAAAAAATGAAAAATGCGCAGGGTTTATAAAGCAAAAATGGTTTTTTTTTTCAATTTTAAATTTAACTAAATATATTCAAAAATATAAAGTATTTTAAGAAAAAAAAAATATCTAGTATTGATTTACAAATCATAAATTTTAAAATAAGTATCATGATTGATATGTTTTGACCCAAAATGGGTAAAATAAAATGACTCTTATATTTATAAATTACCGATTAGCCGTCTCTAATCTCATTCATCCGAACTCCGAATCACAATATATAAAATATTACATGCAGTTAACATTAAGAATTCCTCAGGGTAAAAACATTCCCAAAATTGATACTTCGCACATAATACAAACCTGTAAAATATGATTATACTCACAAAAGGATTTTTTTTAATAATTTTATATTTTTTATATATTAAAATAGGAAGATTAATTAAGCTGATTGGTTATTATTGTTATTATGTGAATGCAATAGCTAACATTTCATTCTGCCAAATAAAATTAAAAAGAATTAGTTCAGGTAAGACGGCGATTTTTTTTGTAGACAAATTAACAAAAAATGACGATTATATAAAATTTATGAAGTATATGATAACATGTCACATTTACTGTTCAAAAAGTGTTGTATTTTTGCTAAGGTACGTCTTAATGTGAATGATGAAATGTGACATTAAAAGCTTATAGTAGCCAAAATAGTTTTAATGAAATTACAAAGGACAAAAGTGTCATTCTTCTTAATTTTATTATAATTATAAATTAAAACATCTTATCTGACAAAATTCCGTATTTCATAGTTACAAAATAAAAGTACGGGTAGCAATTCGAGTCTCATGATTAGTTTATTTGTTCGATTCGATTAAGAATCATTTAGTAAATTGATCAATTCGAATAAATTTATTTATTAAACAAATTGAATATGAATTTGAGTTCACTAATTCGCTTATTATGTCATTTTGCTAGTTTTTATTATTTTTTTAATTAGTTCGAGAAGTTGATGCTAATTACCACATGAAAAATAATATTACTTAATTTTGGTGGATATTTTAGTAAATCCATTAATTGTGTATCACACACACATAAAAAACTAATAAGAATCCATCAAATTTTGATTCGATTAGTAATTAATTAAATAAGAATTCATCACATTTTGATTCGATTCGTTTATGATTTAATCCGTCAATTCATTTTGCCACTCTAAATAAAGTAGGGAAAGTGAAATGTAGGTCCCAAATATTTATCATTTCTTACCATTTAGGTCCCCCAATAGTTATATTTGTTAGTGACATATATATTTTCAAGATGGATTTTGATGACGTAACACTTGAAGTCTTCGACGCACATTTGCGACACATTACAAAAAGATGTCGAAGCGCATCAGTGATAAAGAGCAATGGATATGAAAGACGAGCCTCAAACGAAGAAATCTTGTTTGGTCTTAGCTTAGCTCTCTCTTTGTAAAATGAGTTGTTTATTTACGTATCTAAGCTCATAAGACATGCACTTTCAGATAGATGCATTAGGGTCATGTGCGAAATACCTTAAACATTCAAAACCTGCATTTTTATCACTGAGACCGGCATACCGATCCCCTAAACCGGCATACCGGTGGCCATGCTCTGTTTTGCATAGCCACTGGAACCGGCATGAAGCTTACCGGTCCCATACCGATTTAGCTTACCGGTCATGCTCTGTTTTGCAAAGCTACTGGAACCGGCATAGCTCTTACCGGTCCCATACCGGTCATGTTGAGGATTGCATACCTACTGGAACCGGCATACACCATACCGGTGTACATACCGATTAGCCTTTGGATTTGCATTATTACTGAAACCGACAAAGACTCAAACCGGCCTTCATATCGGTGTTCATACCGGTGTAATGTACATATTTGCATACGGTAATATAGTCGTTGGGTGTCAGACCGGCATACCAGTGTCTGGAGACCAGCATACCGGTCTCAGACAGAACTGATGGGGCAAACTTCCATTTTATTATAAATAGAGTCCCAATTTATTTTTGCAATGTTAGAGAACCTTCATATACATTACAGTAAGGCAAAAACAAAGAGTTTTTCGTTAACCTTCATAATTACACACTCTCATTTATCAAGCTCATACACTATACCTTTTAAATCTTTTGTAGTAAGCTTAGAACACTTGGGTAAGCAACTCACACTTAGAATCTTCATTATCTTTGTGAGTACTCAAGTTTATTTATAAATCTTTTATTCAAACACTTGTAAGAAGTTTGTGAGTGAGTCTTTATCTAAAAACTCATAGTTGAGGTTTTTGAGTGAGCCTTTATCAAAAACTCAAAGTATAAAGGTTTGGAGTGAACCTAGTGTATAAAACTCTTGGTTGCGGGTGAGCAACGGAAACTCGTTGATAATGGAAATCTTCAAGCGCGGCTTGGAGGAGTGGACGTAGGCATTGTTGGCCGAACCACTATAAATCACAGTGTCATTTTCTTTAATCCATAAAATCTTTACTTATTGCCTGTTTGATTATTTATGTGCTTATTATTATTTAAAAACTTGCATAGAGGCGATATATTGAGATGGAGAAAATCAACCTAAGTTTTAATCAATAAATATAGTTAAAATCGGTAAAGATTTTAATTTTTGTATTATTAGACAATAACTCAATTCACCCCCTTCTTGGGAATATAGAGTTTGGTTGTTGTATTGCTTGTAAGTAATTTCAATATTATCATTATGACATAGGGGTGGGCATTTCAGGTTCAGTTCGAGTTTTTTCAAATTTCAATCTGGTTTCCAAACTATTGGGTTTGGGAGTTTGGAACCATTCAATTTCTGTCAAATTTTGATTCATTTGGTATGGTTTGATATTCAATTTGGTTTGGTAATTCGGTTCAATTAGATTATATTTGGATATCACAACCAATTATATCAAACAATAAAATAATACGTGATATATTGATGTATAATACTCAATGTGTCGTTTTGAAATGTCATCATGTATTTGTGAAGAATCGTGCAAGTACAATTGTACAACTATATTAAAGTATATGGATTAATAACTTCTATATATTTTATTTTATTTAATCATCTCTCGACCTAAATATATTTTTGTTAAGCGAGGAAGAGTATGAGAACATAACAATTTTATTATAGTATGCATCATAATCTTAATATAAAATTTGTTAATATTCTTATATGAAAAAAAACCATAGAAAAATATTAACATTTGCTAAATATTGGGTATTTTGAATTCAATCATTTTTTTGTCAAATTCTGATTTGATTTAGATTAGGTTTTGAAACCGTTCGATTTATGGGTTTGTACCATTCAATTTTTGATACAATTTCGACTCGGTTTTGTTGGTTTTCAGAGTTCATGCGCAGCAGAAATCGTGTTGGGTAACCGGAAACAAAATTAATTTTTACATGAACAATCAAAACCGGATCCGTATTTTCTAGTACATTAATAAAAAATATTTAGAAGTCAAGTAAGAAATATACCTCCAGATCCTGATATCTTTGTATCACGATTCTTTGAACCACGATCTTCCTCGTCTTATCTTCTCACCTCCAACGGCACGTGTGGGCGTGAAAATAATTACAAAAAACACTCTAATTTTTGAAGGATTCGTGTACTCAACACATGAGACGAATCCTGAGGGTTATTTTGTTTTTAGTTTTCTTAAAACCAAACAAAGAAAAATCAAAAGGAAAACTATTTCCTATTTCTTTTTCCCTCACCCTTGCTCTCGTTTATGGTTGTTGTTTTATTTGTTTTTGATCAAAAGTGATGTACAAAAAAAAAAAGTAACCACACAACTCACTTATTTTTCTCTTATACTCTCTTAGAAGAATATTTGTTTTGATCAAAATCCAACACCACCTCATTCCCACGTTTTTTGATTTTTTTCAATTATCAAAAATAATGTCAAGCATATCTTTTAAGGATATTGATTTTAATTTTCAAAAAATCAAAATAAAATCCTTTAATATTTATCTCATAATTTATCAAAGATAATACATTAAAATAATTTTCAAAATTTCAACTTTTGAAATATTATCTCATTGAATTAAAATTTAATTAATCAAATTAATTAAATATTAATTTTCATAAATTAATAAATAGATACATTATCTATTAATAAATGTATTAGGACAACATTTGTCATAATTTCCAAACAAGAGCTTTATGGAATAATTAGAGTGTAAAATAATTCATAATTATTTTAAATAATTCCCAATTATTTTTCTTCGTAATTATTATCGTTCGAACAGTGATAGAAGACGACGAGGGGACCGATGTACCTATAATTCTAAGCTCCAATAATTTCGTCGATTAATTATAAACTCTTTTATTAATCAACGAAATTATTAATTCTGGAGTAACTCCACTAAATACCCAGAATTGCACTCTCGGAATTATAGAATTAATTACTCAAAGTATTCGTCCATTGATATAGTCATTACCTATCAAATGATCCTTCATAACAGATTCGTAAATGAGCTAGGTATAAAATATCCGTTAACATCTCCAATTACTTCTTTTTCCTTGACTTCCATTAGTTCTCAAGTGAACAATTAATTCATAACTTTTATGAATTTGCGCGCTAATCGTTCAGGTCCTGAACTAACAAACAAGTGAATCTTATGAACGGATTTCATTATATCAGGTTAGCATTCCCAACTATTCATTCAACTTATTCCCAAAATACAAGGTTTACGAAATGTAATAAATACAAAGTCATACCGAGTAAATTAAAGAATAAATTAATATGATATAGGAGTCTGCTAAATACAATGAATTAAGATCATTACATATATGACCATCATTATGATAAAATTGATGTTCTTTATTTAACGGAAATTATTATAACTTTTCAATTTCATCTGGTCCTGTCCAATATAATATTATTATATAAAACACATTCATTTTTATGTATCTACATAATATAGTCTGGATAGAACTATACCATTCATAATGGAATGAACTGTATTTATGACTTTGGATTTGAAGATTCCCAACTTCAAATCATACTCATGGACAAATTTTGATTATTACTCTTTAAATTTTATCCATGCATATATGCATGTAACATTTTACATACACATATATGTTTAATTTAAAGCTACATAAATAATCATGGAATTTTCATGAATTTTATAAAGCAAATCAAAATGCATACATGGAATAAAATAGAATCACAAATTTATTAATCAATCATGTTTCGAACATATTTGCTTGTCGGGCATACAAATCTCAACAAACTCTCACTTGCCCTAAAGCAAATGAGACATGTCTCTAATCCCCAATCCTTCTAGATGCCCCTCAAAACTCTTTGCAGGCAGCGTCTTGGTAAAACGGATCGGCTAGATTCTCTGCAGATGGAATCTTCAGAACAGCCACGTCTCCGCGTTGCACAATGTCCCTAATCACATGATATTTCCGCTCAATATGTTTTGATCTCTTGTGGCTTCTTGGTTCTTTGGAATTAGCCACTGCACCACTATTATCACAATAAAGTGATAATGGATTGTCCATATCTGGAACCACTTCCGGATCGGTAAATAACTTTCGGAGCTAAACCGCTTCTTTGGCAGCTTCACAAGCAGCCACATATTCGGCTTCCATAGTTGAATCAGCAACACATGATTATTTGATGCTTTTCCAAACTATAGCTCCCCCACCAAGAGTAAACATTGATCCAGATATCGACTTTCGATCATCTATATCTGATTGAAAATCAAAATCAGTATATCCAATCGGAATCAAATCCCTGCCAGAATAAACAAGCATATAGTTCCTTGTTCTCCGTAGATACTTGAGAATATGCTTAACTGCTACCCAATGATATAATCCTGGATTTGACTGAAAACGACTAATTATTCCCACTGCATAGCATATATCAGGTCTTGTGCATAGCATAGCATACATCAAGCTCCCTACTTCCGACGCATATGGAATCCGTCTCATATCTTCTTCCTCTTGGGGTGTCGAAGGACACTGCATTTTAGAAAGAACAACTCCATGACGGAAAGGTAAGTTACCTTTCTTGGAGTTTTGCATTGAATATCTAACAAGCATCTTGTCAATATACAATGCCTGAGACAGAGCTAGCGGCTTTTTCTTGCGATCTCTAATAAGACGGATCCCAAGAATGTAACTTGCTTCTCCCAAATCTTTCATTTGGAATTGTTCAGCCAGCCAAGCCTTTACGTCTGATAATAGTTCTACATTATTCCCAATAAGTAGAATATCATCAACATAAAGTATTAGAAAGACCACTCGCTTGTCCTTGATGAATTTATAAACACAAGATTCATAAGGATTTTGGATAAAGCCATAAGATTTGACTGTCTGATCAAATCTCATGTTCCAAGATCTGGACGCTTGCTTAAGTCCATAGATAGACCTTTGCAACTTGCAAACCTTTTGCTTTTCGTCCTTGCTTATAAAACCTTCTGGTTGCTCCATATAGATGGTCTATTCAAGATAGCCATTCAAAAAGGCTGTCTTGACATCCATCTGCCAAATTTCATAATCATAATGAGCAGCAATGGAAAGCAAGATTCGAATGGACTTCAGCATGGCTACTGGTGAAAAAGTTTCCTCATAGTCAACTCCTTTTTTTTTGGGTATAACCATTTGCCACTAGTCTTGCTTTAAATGTCTCTACATTACCGTCCACTCCCCTCTTTCTTTTGTAGATCCATTTACACCCTATATGATTTACTCCTTCAGGTAGATCTACAAGCTCCAGACTGAGTTGGAATATGGATTTCATCTCAAGTTTCATAGCCTCAAGCCATTTCTCTTTGTCATGATCTTCCATTGCACATCAATATGTTAATGGGTCATCTTTTCCATCATCAGTGATAGCAACATGTGCTTCACCATCTTGTCTATATCGAAAGGTAGTCGTACCATCCTCCCACTACGACGAGGTGGTAAGATGTTCTGACTCGAAGATGTGGTCTCATTGCTTTGTGGAACAACAATCCTAGCAGGTTGTTGACTGATCTCATCAGATTTTAATTCCTCCAAGACATTCTTGCTTTGAGGTTTGAAGTCTGTCATATAATTATTCTCAAGAACGTGGCATTTTTCGACACAAACACCTTATTATCTCGAGGATTATAAAACACACCTCCCCTTATGCCTTTTGCATATCCTACAAAGAAACAAACTTCAGAACGCATTTCCAACTTTGTTGTCTTACCCATTAGCACGTATGCTGGGCACCCCATATACGAAAGTGACTCAAACTGGGTTTGTGGCCACTCCATAACTCTAAAGGTGTTCTAGGTACTGACTTAGATAGAACCACATTCAAAATGTAGGTGTTGTTTGTATAGCATACCCCCAAAACGATTTTGTAAGTGAAGAATAACTCAACATGGAACGAATCATGTCGAGAGTAAAGTTCGATTCCTCCTCTCAGCTACACCATTTTGCTGAGGTGTACCAGGTGCAGTTAGTTGGGATAAAATCCCATACTCTAATAGGTGATCTTTGAATTCATTATCAAGGTATTCACCTCCTCGATCTGATCGAAGGCACTTGATTGATTTACCTAATTATTTTTCCGTTTCGATTTGGAATTCTTTAAACTTTCCAAAAGTTTCATACTTATGTCTCATTAGGTAAACATAACCATATCTAGAGTAATCATCAATAAAAGTAACGAAGTACTCATAGCCACATTTTGCTTGTGTAGACATAGGTCCACAAACATCTGAATGTATAAGCTTCAGTGGTTCTTGCGCCTTATTGCCTTTTGCAGAGAAATGTCTCTTGTCATCTTACCTTCAAGACATGATTCACATACTGGTAGAGTACTAACATTTAGTTCTCTTAAAGGACCATCATTTACAAGCCTATTTATCCTGTCAAGATTTATATGACCAAGTCTTAGGTGCCATAGATATGTGTTATCGGTGTGGGAAATCTTTTGTTTCTTTTTTTTTGGCAATGCAACTTGGAACATTTCAGTATTCAATAATGAATTAAAATTGGGCCTTATTACATAGAGCCCATTTTCAATAAAACCAGAACAAATATTCAAACCATTTCTTGAAATAACAACTGATTTATTATCAAAAGAAACTGAATAAGATTGTTCATAAAGTCGAGAAACTGAAATGAGATTTCTAGTAAACCCCGGTACGAAATAAACATTATTCAAAAATAAAATTTTATTGTTCTCAACATAAAGTTTTATTTGTCCAACTGCTGATGCATAAACTAAAGCGCCATTCCCAACTCTCAAAGTAAAGTCCCCATCAGCAAGTCTTGTGTAAGAATCAAGCTTCTGTAAGAAACAACAAATATGATTAGTCGCTCCTGGATCAATTATCCAGGGTGATAAATCATTTTCAACTAAACAAGATTCAGTAACAAGTAAATCTGATTTACCTTGATTATTGTTTGGCTTGTTTCTTATGTTGCTGCTTCCTACTGTTTTCTCAGTTCCTGAACTCTTACCTTTATTCTTATTTCTCTTTCTCTTCTTTAAAGAAGAATTAGAGGTAGAAGGTTCACAATATTTGCTTTTACCTTGTTCTCCACAGAAAAAGACTCAAAAGTTGTGAGTTCGATAAGTAATTGAGTCAAATTATAACTCAAGTTACTTATAAAGTAATTTATTTTGAACTGGAGAAATTGTGGGCTAAGACTTTCCAAAATTAAGTCCACTTTTATGCCTTCATCTATAGTTGCACCGTTGATTTCAGCTTCATGAATCATACTAATCATCATTAGCACATGTTCACGAACACGGGTTCCAGCTTCCATTTTGCAGTTCAAGACTTTCCTGAATGCCTCATGTTTGGCTTGATCAGAGGGTTCGCCAAACATGCCCTGTAGAGACTCCATTATCTCATAAACAGTCTCTGACTTTTCGAACTTTGCTTTAAGCACATTGGACATAGTGGCAAGTAAATAACAACGAGCCTTGTCATTTCCTCGAACCCAATTCTCATAGGCATCTATAATGTTTTTGTTGGCATTCTCAGCAGGTTTAGGAGGACATTCCTCTATCAGGACAAACTTCAGGTTATCCAGCACAAGTAATATATTCATGTCATTCTTCCACTTAGCAAAGTTATCACCAGTTAATTTTTCAGTAGCAAGCATTGATATGATTGGATTTGACATATTTCTGAAATCATTAAAAAAATATTCTAAATTATTCCATGCATAAAATTCAAAATAAATTTGGCATAATAATCATGATGCATGATGCATATGCAAAACACTAAAATATATATGCACTACTATAGCCTCGGAAAATTTAATAAGCATATTATGTTGCCTTAGGGTCGATCACAATACCTTATTAAAATATAGACAATCTCAATTAATAAATTTTTTCAAAATATCTCATATTTTCAAAATTTATTAATAACCGATTTTTGGTCTAAATATAATTAACACTTTTAACTATATTTATATGAGTGTAACCCACCGTTTTGGATCCTAAAAATTTAACTCATAATAACCACCTTAGGGTAAGTTAATTATGAAATACATTTTATAAATCCTATCATAAGAAGTACAACCTTGATATTAACCTAAGCAAACACTTTCCATAGGGAGGATGAAACTAAAGTCATCACGAAGCCTCACTTAGATTTCACGATGTTGCACTAACGGTGGAGACCAAATGATGTTTTGACAAACAACCCGCTCCCACTCATTATTTTAAGTTTAGTGATTATATATGTAAAACATCTAATGTTTTGAAAACTTAGCGGAAAAAGACCAATAAATCAAAATTAAAGGTCTTTAATTACCAAATTAATTGTTTCATAATAAAATTACCCGTTTTATTAATAAAACTTAAATTCATTATGAAACATCTAAGTTATTCATGATAAACAATTTATTATAAATACTTAGAACTAAATATTGTGACATTACAAATTTTAACGATTTAAAATTAATTCACAAATTTTATTTAATCGACTAATCGATAAAAAAACTAAAATAGTTTTTAATCAAATTATAAACGATTTATTATCATAAATAAATTTATGAAAATGCACATGTATGTATGACATGTTATAATGCAAGAGTATGCATTATGCTAATTCTATATGTCATTTAAAATATGCATGAGAATAAACATTTTATAATTCACACAAAATAAATAAATTGGATATTAATCGGGTTAACAATTTGGGTATTTCTAAAATTACAACCATAACAAAATAAAATTACATTAATCTCAAATCTGAAAAAAAAATATATATATATATAATTAAATTTCCAAGGACTTTCACAAAAAAAAAAAAAAAAAACTTTTTTTAATTGGAAATTTAATTATATTTAAAGTAACAATATCATCTCTTGTCCGTCGTCATTCGGCTTGATCTTGATCTCCAACGATTACAAAAAAATTACAATTACAGAAAAGATACCCATTTAATTTTTTGGGTTTACATATCCAATATATAAAACAAAAATTAAAATTAAAATCCTAACCCAAGGTCAACCATACAATTAACGATTAATATTCATACATTCACCATCACATGATAATTCAAAAAAAATGCATAGCCTACTCTTTTACATACATATAAAATGATTTACAATAAATCATTCTTATTAATACACTAGAATAAATACGACCGCTCATGATGTCATTTGTTGGTTTTCAGAGTTCATGCACAGCGGAAATCGTGTTGGGTAACAGGAAAAAAATTTAATTTTTACATGAACAATCAAAACCGGATCCGTATTTTCTAGTACATTAATAAAAAATATTTAGAAGTCAAGTAAGAAATATACCTGCAGATCCTGATATCTTTGTATCACGATTCTTTGAACCACGATCTTCCTCGTCTTATCTTCTCACCTCCAACGGCACGTGTGGACGTGAAAATAATTACAAAAAAACACTCTAATTTTTGAAGGATTCGTGTACTCAACACATGAGACGAATCCTGAAGGTTATTTTGTTTTTAGTTTTCTTAAAACCAAACAAAGAAAAATCAAAAGGAAAACTATTTCCTATTTCTTTTTCCCTCACCCTTGCTCTCGTTTATGGTTGTTGTTTTATTTGTTTTGATCAAAAGTGATGTACAAAAAAAAAAAGTAACCACACAACTCACTTATTTTTCTCTTATACTCTCTTAGAAGAATATTTGTTTTGATCAAAATCCAACACCACCTCATTCCACGTTTTTTGATTTTTTTCAATTATCAAAAATAATGTCAAGCATATCTTTTAAGGATATTGATTTTAATTTTCAAAAAATCAAAATAAAATCCTTTAATATTTATCTCATAATTTATCAAAGATAATACATTAAAATAATTTTCAAAATTTCAACTTTTGAAATATTATCTCATTGAATTAAAATTTAATTAATCAAATTAATTAAATATTAATTTTTATAAATTAATAAATAGATACATTATCTATTAATAAATTAATGTATTATGACAACATTTGTCATAATTTCCAAACAAGAGCTTTATGGAATAATTAGAGTGTAAAATAATTCATAATTATTTTAAATAATTCCTAATTATTTTTCTTCGTAATTATAATCGTTCGAACAGTGATAGAAGACGACGAGGGGACCGATGGACCTATAATTCTAAGCTCCAATAATTTCGTCGATTAATTATAAACTATTTTATTAATCAAACGAAATTAGTAATTCTGGAGTAACTCCACTAAATACCCAGAATTGCACTCTCAGAATTATAGAATTAATTACTCAAAGTATTCGTCCATTGATATAGTCATTACATATGCAATGATCCTCCATAACAGATTCGTAAAGGAGCTAGGTATAAAATATCCGTTAACCTCTCCAATTACTTCTTTATCCTTGACTTCCATTAGTTCTCAAGTGAACAATTAATTCATAACTTTTATGAATTTGCGCGCTAATCGTTCAGGTCCTGAACTAACAAACAAGGGAATCTTATGAACGGATTTCATTATATCAGATTAGCATTCTCAGCTATTCATTCAACTCATTCCCAAAATACAAGGTTTACGAAATGTAATAAATACAAAGCCATACCGAGTAAATTAAAGAATAAATTAATATGATATAGGAGTCTGCTAAATACAATGAATTAAGATCATTACATATATGACCATCATTATGATAAAATTGATGTTCTTTATTTAACGAAAATTATTATAACTTTTCAATTTCATCTGGTCATGTCCAATATAATCTTATTATATAAAACACATTCATTTTTATGTCTCTACATAATATAGTCTGAATAGAACTATACCATTCATAATGGAATGAACTGTATTTATGACTTTGGATTTGAAGATTCCCAACTTCAAATCATAGTTATGGACAAATTTTGATTATTACTCTTTAAATTTTATCATGCATATATGCATGTAACATTTTACATACACATATATATTTAATTTAAAGTTACATAAATAATCACGGAATTTTCATGAATTTTATAAAGCAAATCAAAATGCATACATGGAATAAAATAGAATCACAAATTTATTAATCAATAATGTTTCGAAGATATTTGCTTGTCGGACATACAAATCCCAACAGGTTTAACATCAGTGATGTAATAAATAAATAATATTTAAAAAATAGGGACCCCTGACATTCTCCCATAAAAATGGGAATAACATCATATATAATTGTCCTTAAGTGCGTAATTAAAAATTGTTTTTTTTAATAGATGAAGTTTCTCATTCCTTTCCAAAAAAATAATAATAAGATGAAAAAAAAAATCATACCAAACCACATAATAATTATCACATCAATATGGAAAGTGCTATCAAATAACATGTGAATACAAGAAAACCAAGCAGAGGAAGATAGTAAAGTAAGGAAATTGGGGGTAAAAAAGGAAATAAAAGCAGCAAAAAATTGTCTTGATGACAAGTTCAAAGTTGATCCAAAAGAATCATCAGACTTTGTATTTACATAAAAAAAAAAAAATCAAGATTTAGCATGCAACATCATGCTCTTGAACTCTTCAAAATCAAGAACCCCATCTAAATTTGTATCATACATACAAATCATTCTCTTACAATCTTTCCCATTCTTCTCATCCCACAATCCAAGTCTTGACAAAACAATTTGAAGCTCTTCACAAGAAATGAACCCATCTCCATTCAAATCAAACACATTAAACGCCTCAACAAGATCACTGTCGTCGCCGTCGCCGTCGCCGCCGTTGATCTCCTCCTCCTCCTTAATATCGTTATTTTGCTTTGATATGGACTTCCAAAAGATCAAGAATTCATTAAAGTCTAAGATTGATTTTCCCACATATGATTCAAGCTCTTCAAGGCTTAAACAAACTCCAATTCTCTCAAGAAGCCAATTGAGATCCTCTAGGCTTACTTGGTCATCACCATTTTTGTCAAGCTGCTTGAAAATTCTTCCCAATTCAGCTCTGCTAAGAGGACACATATTGGCAAAGACGATCACCAAAGAACATTAAGAGAATCAAAAATAAATTGAGAAGCTTTGTTCAATTGGTGCGCCTGCACAAATGTTGCAAATCTTAATCTTCATGTTGTTTATAAATGCACCAAAATGAAAAAAAAAATGTACATACGTCTAGGAGTTGGTCAAGTAAGTTACAAGAAGTTTCAATGAAGGTGACAAAGAGGAATAATATTCGTAGGTTCGATGATCGTTTTAAAGCATCTAAATTTTCAATTGTTAATTAATTTCTAATTTGTTTACAAAACACATGGGTTTAAAATATCTATGGTCTTCTTTTACTTCTATAATGTAGAGTTGTGACTTGACGGCAACTATATTTATATTTAGAAAAAAAATGATCTCCTGTGCAAATTCCCTATCATATGATAAGCATCTAATGATTTAAACAAACTGTGAATTAGAGATCCAATCCCACTCATATCTCGATTATAGATTTAGGACGAAAAATCATCTCAATCTCGTACTGATTTTTGAATCAGGATAAAAAATTATTTTGAATATTTGGTTTTTTAAAGAAAAATGTCGAGATGCAAGATAAAAAAAAAAAGGTCCAAATTTTAGTCCGACTTTTTTATTTAGTACCCAAAAAATCATTCAAAATCGCACATCAAGATCCCGAATTCTTATTAAAATTCAGAGTGAATTGATCAAATAAAGATACGACGTTGCTCTTCATAAAATAAATATTATCATTAGTATATATATATCCGTTCGTTTAAGTGTGTTTCTCTATTTGGGAGGAAACAGATTGGAATATGATAGAAGTCTTATCCGTTTACTCTATTAAAAATCATTTTGCTAGAATTTCTAATCTGCTTGTATCCACGAAATTAACTAAAATAATATGATACTTGTATGAACAAGGTTATAATATGAAAAGACCATAAGATGGACTTTAGTAGTTTATTTGTTAATTAATATGCAGTTTCTATTTAATTTCAAACAAAATCAAATTGAATTTCGAATATGTACCATGTTACTTAGGGGTGGGCATCGGATCGGATCCGATCCGATCCGATTCGATCCAATTTGATCGGATCGGATCCGATCCGATCCGATTTGCAAATCCGATCGAATCATGTTGGTCCGGTTCGACGAATTATCGGATCGGATCGGATCGAGTTCGATAACATGATTCGATCCGATTGAATCAAACAATCGTGGGCATTTCGGATCGGATCGGATTCGGATTCGGTCCGATCCGATCCGAATCCGATAATGCCCACCCCTAAATTATTGTTACTTTCATTACTAGTTGATTAAAGAAGAAATTTCACATCACATTCAATTTTAAGGCAACATGAAGTCCAAATTATACACCCGATGTTACATTCTTCGTTTATCTAACCCAAAAAATGTACCTTTTTTATAGATTTTTTTTTTTTTTTGGAAACGTTGGAAACCCCGCCACCAAATCACCCATTCTGGGCCGCGGCGCAGGTAAAACCACCGGCTGTCCCAGGCTCTTACAAGAAGTGCACCCCCTGGATTCGAACCCAGAACCTCAAGGTGAGATCCTGGACCCTACACCACCAAACCACACCATTGGAGACTTTTGATAGATTTGTCAATAGGCAGTTCGAGGTTTTTTGAGACCTTAGGCGAACAAATTTAACGAATTATTATTAAATTAGAAATATTTTTTTTTTAAAAAAAATAATGATATTATTTGTTTGAAAAATAAGAAAAATTAAAATAAATGTTTACTAAAATGTAATAATTTAATAATTTTATACTACAATTAAATAATCAATTACAGAAATTTTATTAATTTTTTATATATATTTAATAATACACTTAAATATATAAATATAAATTTTATTTAGACTTTATATTTAAGATGAGATCTTAAATAACTGTCTAAATTAACTAAAAATGGAGATCATAAGTGTCGAACCTCTATTTAAGTCTTTTAATTCACGATTATAATATCTCAACACATATGTCCTAGTAATGGTAGTTGGCTTTTGGCCTGTTTCAATAACCAATAAGAATCGGCAACCCCTGTTAAGTCTCAAGTCTTTAGATTTTTTCTTAAAGCGAAAATTATTAAATAATAAATAAATAAGACTCAGACATTTAAGACATAATGAAGAGTCGCAAGTTTCTTTTGTGGAAAAAGTTGAGACCCATATTAGCTCATAAGATTGACATCATATAATCGTAACTCTCGATTTTTTGTATTTTCTGTAGAAAAAACATTGGAACAATCAACAGAGGTGGCGCTGGAAAGTCGATACGGATGACCGGTTGGAGTCTTAAATTTAAGTTAAAAATCTAAAAAACAAAACTCAATTTTATCGGTGAAAATCCGAATAATTTATAAATTCGTTTAAGGCCCCAAAATCTCTTAATCAACTTCATAATTCATAAACATACCTTGGTAATTTAACCCATATTCAAATATTAATAATATATCAAATTTTTTTAAAAATATTTTTTATTATTCACAACCAAACATTAATTGAATAATGGAAAATTTACAAAACTAACCTAATAAATTTAACCAAAAACGAAACCAACTCCAATCTAAAATAAAAATATTTAACAACCAAAAAGATAATATGTGGACAAAATTACCCCTAATTTTGCAGCAACAGCAGCTTGTATCTGCTATGCTTGTTGCAATGGGATCAAATATAATTGTTGTACTTCATATTCACTCATCAATAAGTGCTGTAATAATTGATATAATTGCAGGAAGACAAATTCAATTTAGCATGCCCATATCCACTTGATTGATTTCGTATATGTGGAGAAGACATGAAATGAAATTAATTTATAAATTCATTTTTGGCACCAAGAAATTAAAAATAACAATGAAAGAAAGAGAAAAATATGAGATAAATAATCTGTGGAAGAAGAAGGGTATTTGTGTCAAAATAATGTTTTTATGGTCAAGAATGGTAGAATGTGGGGTCAATTTTGATAGTTGCAAAAGTTATTAGGTCATTTAAAAAAAAAATCCCTTGATTAATTGATTTTGTGAATAAGCGCTGTGGCTAGGAGGCAAAAGAACTCTCCAAATAATATTTGTAAATATACAATTTGTGATCGTTAAGAAACACTTATGACTGTATTGAAAAATAGATCAGTGTTTAGGTACATTAAACTTAATTCAATTAGTAAAATCTCTTAAATGAAAATAAAAAGTATAAGATTCGAACCCTACTCAAATGATTTAGGTTAGAATTAATTAATGTAGTTACATGCTTGACAAAGTCTTGTGTATCAAATTGTATTATTTGAATATCATTATCTGTATATAACTGTCATCTAGATATCTATGATTTAATTTAAACTTCATCACTAGTTTGTAGGATCTTCAATCACAATTGGTTATTCTCATGATGTGTTTATAGATCAATTAATCAATAAGAATGAATCAAATTTTGCAATTCTATTATGGTATCAGAGCAAAACCAGAGATAGCAAACTTCATTTTTTTTTCCTTCAAATACCTCTCCTCGAAACTGCAGTTTCAAACCCTTTTCATTGGCTATGACCTCTTGGGCTATATAGATGGCTCAACGCCGTGTCCCTCAACCACTCTCACCCAAAATAACACAACCATATCCAATCCTGCTCACACACTTTGGGTTCGACAGGATCAGCTAATCCTGAATGCAATTATTGGCTCCATCTCCCACACTATCATACCTTTCATTGCACAAGCCAAGACTGCTCGTGAAACATGGACTATCCTGGCCACCACCTACGCCAAGCCTCTCGTGGTCGCATCAAACAAGCCAAAAGCCAACTTAAAATGATCACCAAAGGCTCTGACAGTATCACAGTCTTCCTGCAATCCATCAAAGCAAAAACTGATGAGCTTGCCCTTCTCGGAGCACCACTAGATGCCGAAGATCTCACCGAAAAAATACTTGATGGCCTTGGAGATGAATACAAAGAACAAACATGTGTTGTACAGGCCAGAGACACACCTATAACAATTGAGGAACTCCATGAAAAGTTGCTCAACTTTGAAGCTTCGATGATAATCACGAAACCAGATCCTCTTTAATTTCCTGCCACTGCAAATCCTACGAGCAGGACTCCAAGAACTTGGCGATACCCTGCACCTTCAGGCCCCGAATAATTCCTCTACTACATCATGGCAACCAAGGGCTCATTATGCTTCTAATACTCCCAATCATACATTCTGGCTCCTAGACAGTGGAGCTTCCCACCATGTTACAGCTGATCTAACCAATCTCTCCATGCATACTCCATACAATGGCTCGTATGACATTATGATCGGAGATGGCTCGGGTCTCTCCATTACTCATACTGGTTCTTCTTCTCTTCAAACAAACTCATAACACTTTTCAATTGAATAATGTCCTCTGTGTTCCTGCTATGAAAAAGAATATCATTTCAATTTCTCAATTTTGTACCTCTATTAATGTTTCCATTGAATTCTTACCCACTGCTTTTCTTGTAAAGGACATTCACACGGGGGCAACACTACTGAAGGTCTAAACTAAAGATGGCATTTATGAGTGGCTAGTATCTCCATCATTGCTTGCATTTTCCAGCATCAAAACAACCTTATCCGAGTGGCATCAAAGATTGGGACACCCAGCTTCCCCCATCCTGAAACAAATCGTTTCCAAATATAAACTTGATTTCTCTTCTTCATTATCCAATAAATCTTCATGTAATGATTGTCTCAGCAATAAAAACCATAAATTATCATTTTCCCAATCCACATTTGTCTCTTCCCAACCCCTTGAAACTATCTTCTCGGATGTCTAGACTTCTCCAATTCTACCACATAATGGATTTAAATATTATGTCATTTTTGTGGATCATTTCACCAAATATATTTGGTGTGATCCCCTTAAACAAAAGTCAGAGGTCAAAGAAAATTTTATTCAATTTAAAGCTATTGTTGAAAAATTCTTTGATAAAACCATCAAAACACTTTATTCTGACAATGGTGGTGAATATATTGCACTTGCCCATTTTCTTTCAACAAATGGTATTTCTCATCTCACTACACCCCATCACACACCTGAACACAATGGCTTTTCTGAACGTAGACATCTTCATATTGTAGAAACTGGACTATCATTACTGTCTCATGCCTCTCTTCCTTCACCTTATTGGCCTTATGCCTTCGCCACAGCAGTATATCTAATAAATCGCATGCCAACACCCATACTAAATCTTTCCTCTCCTTATGAAAAAAAAATTTCAACAGCTCCTAATTACTCAAAACTTAAAGTTTTTGGCTGTTTATGTTACCCATGGCTTAGACCATACACAACCAATAAACTAGACACTCGATCCATTCCATGTGTCTTCCTAGGATACTCTCTAACTCAAAGTGCCTATTACTGCCTTGATCCAACCACTTCCAAAATCTATGTCTCTAGACATGTTCGATTTGTTGAGTCTGTATTTCCATTTACTCACATGTCTGTTCCTACCTCTTCTCCTCACTCAAACTCCACTGCTACTTGGATTCCTCCACCACTTCGAATTCCCAGCTTGCCTATGGTACCGCCACTCAATCCGCCATCTGCAGTGAACGCTCAACAGCAAGCCCCCAGTGATGTTTCTCCACCTCCACACCTGGTGACAACAACTTTACCAACACCATCAACTGAACCTTCACCTACAAATAATCCTCAACAACCATCACCACTTCTAAACCCACCTGAGCCTCAGCCTCAACCCACACACCACATGACTACTAGAGCCAAAAATAATATTCACAAACCCATCACCAAACTGAATCTACACACCCAATTAACCAAAAGTGATGATCATGAACCAACCACACTGACTCAAGCTCTCAAGGATCATAAATGGCGTCTTGCCATGTCTGAAGAATTTAATGCTCTCGCCAAGAATGGAACATGGGCTCTAGTTCCACCAGATAAAACACAAAATCTGGTTGGATGTAAATGAGTTTTTAGAATTAAACACAAATCTGATGGTTCTATTGACAGGTTCAAGGCTCGATTGGTTGCAAAATGATTCCATCAACGTCCTGGCATAGACTACCAAGAGACATTCAGTCCCGTTGTAAAACCGACTACTATAAAAATTATTCTCAGTATTGTTGTCAGCCGTGGTTGGTCCTTAAGGCAACTTGATGTCAACAATGCCTTTCTTCAAGGTCATCTGTCAGACAATGTTTACATGTCACAGCCACCGAGATTTGTTGATAAAGACAACCCCTCATATGTCTGCAAACTCAACAAGGCGATATATGGACTAAAACAAGCCCCTCGGGCGTGGTACAATGAGCTCAGAACATTCTTGTTACAGTTTGGTTTTCAGAATTCTTATGTTAATACTCCACTCTTTGTCTTTCATCCACAATGCCACACTATTTATCTCCTTGTTTATGTTGATGATTTAATACTCACAGGAGACAATGCTACCCAAGTTAATCACTTCATCGATATTCTAGCTCAGCGATTTTCCATCAAAGACCTTGGCTTACTCACTTATTTTTTGGGTGTCGAAGTTGTTCCAAACAAACATGGCTTGTTACTCTCCCAAAGGCGATATATTATGGATCTTCTCAATCAAACCAAGATGCAATAAGCCAAGACTATTCTTACTCCCATACCCACTAGTCCGACTCTAATGTTAAACTTCGGTTCTTCTTTGTCTGATCCAACTGAGTATCGTCAAGTAGTTGGGAGCCTCCAATATTTGCTAATAACAAGACCTGATATCGCCTTCGCTGTTAACAAACTGTCACAATATATGCATTGCCCAACAACTGAACATTGGTCTTTTGTCAAACGGCTACTACGTTATCTTGTTGGCACCATTAATGATGGTTTACAACTCTACAAAGATTCTAATCTGAGTTTACATGCTTTCTCAGACTCTACTCTCAGTTTACAAGCCTTCTCTGATGCTGATTGGGCAGGGGACAAAGATATTTTTTGCTCAACCAGCGCTTATGTTGTTTATCTTGGTAAAAATCTGATTTCCTGGAGTTCTAAAAAGCAACGAACTGTTGCAAGATCTTCCACTGAGGCAGAATATCGATCCGTTGCAAATACTGCTGCTGAACTTAATTTCATTTGCTATCTCTTGACTGATCTTGGTATCTCACTTTCGGACTGCCTTGTCATTTATTGTGATAATATTGGGGCAACTCAGCTCTGTTCCAATCCTGTTTTTCATTCCCGAATGAAGCATGTTGCCATCGATTTTCATTTCATCCGAGATCAAGTTCAAAATGGTGCTCTTCGTGTTGCTCATGTCTCTTCTGCAGATCAACTTGCTGATGCACTTACTAAGCCACTTCCACGACAATGGTTCCTTCTTCTTAAATCTAAGATTGGACTTCTCTCCCGAGCTCCATCTTGAGGGGGGATAATAGAGGTAGTTACATGCTTGACAAAGTCTTGTATATCAAATTGTATTATTTGAATATCATTAGCTGTATATAACTGTCATCTAGATATCTATGATTTAATTTAAACTTCATTCCTAGTTTGTAGGATCTTCAACCACAATTGGTTATTCTCATGATGTATTTATAGATCAATTAATCAATAAGAATGAATCAAATTTTGCAATTCTATTAAGAATTAGGTTTCCATTAGATTAAGATCAAAAAAAGTACATTAAATAATATAATCTTAGAAGAAACTTCTTTTAGACTAACTTTCACAAAATCAACTAAATAAGGAGAACTAAGACTAAATTTATGGCACCATGAAATGGAGTTTAAAACTTATTACGAACTTCAAAGTCGTTTTATGAGATTTAGGACATAGATCGAGTCATAGTATAATTTTACTACAAATGTTTTATTTTATTTTTTTATTTTGTGTCTTACTTCCATCACTTAGATTAATCTCTCTTATTTGAAGACACCCATGAGAGATTGATCTTCCTAAAATCCATTAGTATTGTTAAGGAAACAATCCCCAGTTATCATGGAAACATTCAAGATGATATCTGATTCTAGAATCTCCATAGTTATTATATATACATAATTGTATTATTTCTTTCATGCATTGCTTATATAAAGGTCATTTTATTGTACATACAAATTAGATTGAATAAAATAAATTACATTCATTCTCTTACATGGTACCAGAGCCTTAATAGTTCCGACTTCGGATATTTTTTCTTCCATTGTTTCCATTTCTATTTCCAAACAAAATCAGTCATAGCCACCACTATTCTTGTTTCCTTAATAGGTATCTTGGAAAAACAGAACCAATTTCAAACCAGCATCATGCCTGGAAAAAAATATGATGGGAAGACGATTAAAATCATACCATAATGATCCTATTGGTGATACATAAACATGGCGTTATAATATTGAAGAAGAAGAATATGAATTAGTTCAAGAACTTAGGCAAGTGTTGGTGACACGCTTCTAAGTGACGTGGCTCGTTCGCATAAGGTTTATGATTTGATTGCTCAAGTCATAGGTTCGAATCTAAGTGGTACACATCTTGTAAGATTTTAAGGCAGTCGAAAGTTTTACATGCTCCGTTTAAACCCAAATCGAATAATTTGACGGCAGAATTTTCAACGTTTTCAAAAAAAATGATATTGGAGACATAATATTCCTTTAGAAGGCCACTAGTACATGATGAGTGGTATTTATATCACTTATTCCCACTCATTTGACCTAAAATTTTGTATAGTTTCTTATGTTTTGTGACATTGTGATATGTTTTGTGTTATTTTGTAGATAAATAAAGTTTGGAAAGCATTGGAGCAATTTGGGGCAAAAATGGACAAAATGCGTCAACAGGGATATTTTGGTCTTAAGCGCGTCGCGACGCCAAGCTTTCAGAGTCACGACGTCTAAAATACGCCGAACAGTGCTAACGTGCACCGGGTCCACAAATCAGAATCTGAGAAAAGTTTGACTTTGCTAAAATGCGACGTGCCACGTGTCACCATCACAGCCGATCTGCTAACATGCGCCGTGCCACGTGTCAGCATCCTACGGTGCTGACAGTCATCGTCGCCACATCACCGCCATGCATCAGCCACGTCAGCAAGTCAACAAGTCAAAATTGCCACGTGTCGTGCCACATCATCATCAGCCAATCAGAAAGTGACACGTGTCGCAATTCTACGGTGCCGACAGTCTCTTTCCCACGTGTCGCCACGTCACCGCCACGTCATCGCCACATCAGCATCAATAATTGAGTATCTAATCCTTATCTGACACGTGGTGGATAAGAATCTCAGCGATCAATCAGAAGCCGCCACGTGTCACAATAATTGAAGCCCAACCACTCTGCCACGTGTCACCTTATCAGCTTATCCAGAATCTTCAAATCGGCGAACCAGAGCGTGCCACGTCGACAAATCTGGTGTAGCGACGCTGAGAACCTGGCGTCGCGACGCTGGATCCTACCGAGGCCTATAAATTGAGCTCGAGATTTCAGAATTCAATGCACCTTCCTCTCTCTTAAATTCTTTCTAAAGAGAGAGTTTCTCTCTCTAGATTCTTTAGTTTTTATTTTTTTTATTTTTAGTTTTTAGTTTTGTAAATAATTTTAATTACGTTTTGTAATATAGTAATTTAATTTTTACTTTTTACTTTTTACAGTTTTTACTATTTACCATGAGGAGGTAACTTCCCCAGCTAGGGTGAAAGGTAATTCTTTTCTACTGTTACTATTTAGATTAATCTCCCTTAAAAATAATATATTCACTATTTAAAATATTGACTTAAAAATGATACCGCCAGATTGGTCGGTTGGTAATTCATTTTAATCTGGTTTAAACCTGACTAATAAAGGATACCGCCAGATTGGTCGGTTGGTAATTTAATTTTGGTTCCGCCTTTATGGCTGGTTGGACTTAATTTGACTTAATCAGGTTACAGCCTATATGGCTGGTTGGAGAAAGAATCACAAGTTTATATATTATTTTATGGGAGATATCTAAATTAGTAGTAGTAAAAGTAATTCCTTTTACCTTAGCATTTTATTTTATTTTACTTTTCAGTTTACTTTATGTCTTTTACTTTTCAGTATTTTTACTTTATGTCTTTTACTTTTAAGTTGTTACTAGCCCTAGTTATGTGTTAGTTATCTGGGGTTGTGATGAATTCTAATATCACCGGTTTATAAGGGGTTATTTTATAGTTTGGGTAATTTAAAGGTTTACTTATTAAGTCTTAAGCTTAATGCTTCTTGTTGTCTGATCACCAATAAGATTGATGTGGTAAATCTAAAATGAACTAGACATAGGGATTTTAGGTTTCAGCCTTAGACTTAATAGCCCACGATCTTCCTTGAGGATAGATAACCCTTTAATAGATTTCCTTACAGGATAGGAATGTACCTGTCGGGCGGGGGTATCCATAATTGGAACTTAAACTTAATGAATCCAGATAATTTGGTTGACATAGACATATGGTTCAATTGGGTTAAACTGGGTATTTGCGTCTGACCATCGACAGAGGCTTTTTGCATAATTTAGTGTTCCAGGTTAGTAAACTGATTTATTACACAAATATAAAATAACCACTTCATCTTTTAAATGATATTAGAATGATTCACACGACCCTAGATCTTGTGTCTTTTGTTATTTTCCTTAGTATTTTCTTTTGTCTTTTTATTTATTTATTTTGTAAAAACCACATTCAACCAATCAAACAATCATTCTCTTCTCCATTTAATTAGATATTTGTAAATAAATAGATTCAACAATTAATAACAACAGTAGGAATTAAGTCCTCGTGGGATCGATATTTTTATACTACTTGAACGATACGTGCGCTTGCGTTATACTTGTGCGTTTACGCCGGTCAAGTTTTTGGCGCCGTTGCCGGGGACTTATTTATCTTTTACTATTAGTTTAGGGTTAGATACGTTACTTGTATCTAATTTTCTTTTTACTTATTAATTTTGTTTTCTTGTGTTTCAGGTTTTCAGAAACTTCATGAGACGAAACAGAAGCTTTGATCTCCGACCGCTTGACCCAGAAATTGAAAGAACCATCAGACAGTTGAGAAGGGAAAGGCGAGAAGGCCAAGAAGCTTTAGTCAACATGGAACCTGAACCTTTGAACGTTGCACCACCAATTCCCATTCGAGACAGAACCATTCCGGTGGTTGACAGACTCATTTCCTGTATTGTACTTCCTTTCTTACCAGCAAATGCGTGTGTGACATCAAAACATGCATTCAGATGATTCAGCACTCAGTTCAGTTCGGGGGGAATGCAACTGAAGATCCTAATTCCCACATCAGCAACTTCCTGGAAGTTTGCGGCACTTTAATTACAACCGAGAAGCTGAAGAAGCAATGAGACTGCGTGTTTTTCCATACTCCCTGAAGGACAGAGCTAAAGCTTGGCCACATTCACTACCAGCAGGTTCCATCACAACATGGAACACTTTAGCCACCAAATTTCTTGCAAAGTACTTTCCACCAGCCAGAACTGGAAAATTGAGGAATGACATCATCCTTTGTACAATAAGATTCAGAATCCCTATGCGAAGCTTGGGAAAGGTATAAAGATTTACTCCGGAAATGTCCTCACCATGAGATTCCAAAATGGCTTCAAGTCCAAACATTATTAATGGGCTTTCTGGAATAATGAGAACCACAATCGATGCTGCTGCTGGAGGAGCCTTGATGGCAAAAGGAGAAGATCAAGCCTGGGACCTAATCGAAGAAATGGCCAACAACAATTCCTTGTGGCCAACAGAAAGGAGCATGATCCAAAGAATTGCAGGAATTTATGAAGTTGGAGCAAACACAGCAGTGAATACCAGGCTGGATCAGATATGCAAATGTCTAGAAACACTTAGCACGCAAGTTGTGAACATCGCTGGATCCACAAGTTCACTATATGGAGGAGCACCAGAACCAAACCAACATGAAGAGACGGTGAATTATGTCAACAATTTCAACAGACATGGGAACAATTCATATTCCAACACCTACAACCCAGGGTGGAGGAATCATCCTAATTTATCATGGAGCAACAATTCAGGCCAACAGCAAAACTATTCTCCACCTGAATTCCAGCAACAGAACAAAGGCCAGGAGCAGACAAATGAACCAGGAATAACAGAAGTGTTGACCCACTTGAAAAAGATAGAAACAAAACACGACTCTTACGCAGCAAGATATGATGGTATGTTTCAATCCCAAGCAGCATTAATTCAAAGTCAATCTGCTTCTATTAAAGCACTGGAGAATCAAATGGGACAACTGGCAAATGCTCAGAGTTACAGACCGCCAGGTACCCTTCCTAGCAACACAGAGCCAAATCCAAGAAACATGGGGAAGGAGAAATGTCATGCCATCATGTTAAAAAGCGGTACTGAGATCAACAAAGATGTTGGAGTCAAAACAACTGCTGAGGAAGTTCCAAAAGAAACAAAACAACAAATGGAGGAAAAAGAAGCAAAGGAAAAAGAACAGATCACTCCACCTCCACCTTTTCCTCAACGTCTTCAGAAGAACAAATTGGACAAGCAATTTTCCCGGTTCCTGGAAATCTTCAAAAAGCTGCATATCAACATTCCATTTGCAGAAGCGTTGGAACAAATGCCCACCTATACCAAATTCATGAAAGATATTCTTTCACGAAAACGGAGATTGGGAGATTACGAGACAGTAGCATTAACAGAAGAATGCAGTGCCATCATTCAGAGGAAACTTCCCCCGAAGTTGAAAGATCCTGGCAGTTTCACTATTCCTTGCGTCATAGGAGAACATAACTTTGGTAAAGCTCTGTGTGATTTAGGTGCTAGTGTTAACTTGATGCCTTTTTCTATTTTCAGGAAACTGCAGATTGGAGAAACAATGCCAACTTCAGTCTCACTACAACTTGCTGATAGAACGCTCGTATTTCCGAGAGGTGTAGTTGAGGATGTGCTGGTC
This sequence comes from Zanthoxylum bungeanum, assembly GCA_019454045.1. Classification (NCBI taxonomy): domain Eukaryota; kingdom Viridiplantae; phylum Streptophyta; class Magnoliopsida; order Sapindales; family Rutaceae; genus Zanthoxylum; species Zanthoxylum bungeanum. The sequence goes on along the minus strand of SKCR01046050.1, from coordinate 64,683 downwards.
AAGGTTGACAAATTCATTTTCCCAGCAGATTTTATTGTCTTTGATATGGAGGAAGACGCAGACGTACCAATCATCCTTGGGAGACCATTCTTGGCTACAGGTCGAACCATTATTGATGTACAAAAAGGAGAACTAACCATGAGGGTACAGGACCAAGAAGTAACATTCAATGTTTTCAAGGCCATGAATTTCCCAGATGATGAAAAGAAGGAGGAATGTTTCAAACTCGATGTGATACACAGTACCATTCAGAACTCTGATGAAAGACAAAGTTCTACTGACAAACTTAAAACATGTCAATTGCCTGTGGAGCCTAAAGATAAAGCATCTTTTGCACTAAAAGAGCCAATTCTTGCTCTACAAGCAACAGAAGAGAAAAAGTTCCACCAGCTCAACGAATTGGAGGAATTTCACAATCAGCCTTTTGAGGATGCCAAATTGTACAAAGAAAAGGGCAAGAAAAGACATGATGAGAAGTTAGTGCGCATACAACTGGAACCAGGGCAGAAGGTATTGTTAAACAAATCAAGGGTGAAATTCTTCCCATGGAAGCCAAAATCACGGTGGTCAGGTCCATTTGTGATCACCAAAGTTTTACCAAATAGAGCCGTTGAGATACATGATCCTGACGCTAACAAAACTTTCAAGGTTAAAAACAAGCGTGTCAAACACTACTGGGGAGAATCATTTGAGCGACAAAAAGAAAGTGTTACACTTTCAGATCCAGCTTAACGTTCAAGAAGTCAAGTCTGGCTGACGACTTTAAACTTAGCGCTCGCAGGGAGGCAACCTATGCAATTTGTGTATATATTGTGATTTGGTGTGTTTTATTTTTGTGTGTTTAATTTTTGCAGGTTTAGTCATTTCAAGATGGAAGAAGCGCTCGCAAATCTTCACAAGCAATTTCCTTCTCTCCCTCAAAAATCTCTGATGAATGTCTATAAAGCTCGCTTGGAACGGATGAGATTACTGATGATTAAAGGTATTCCTAATGACATTCGTTGGGTAATTGAAACACGAATCTGATTGGCAGGTGAGTCTTCTGACTCTTTTATTTCACATCTACCTGGTTTTGGAAGAAGCACCTATGCAAAGAAACGTAGAGCTAAACAAATGGGTGTTTGTTTCAAATGTGCACGATTTAATTGCAACACTCGTTGTCGTTCTTCAGGAATGGTGTCTGATAATCGCGAAGACAAAATTAAATTCATTAGGGATGGCTTGAGTAAGGAGTCTTTTGATGATATATCTTTAACTCTTGAAACGCATCCCAGTGGATATGTTCACATAGCCATTCGCAAATTACATACACAATTCCAAAAGGAAAGACAGCCGTTAAGTCTCGGGAATCTGACTCAAAAAGACCCTGTTTGCCAATTTATAAGAAAATTGGATGGGAAACTTGTTCCTGACGCATAGACGTCAATCAAGCCGCTACTTTTCTTGTAAATATTATATCTTTGTCTTTTCCTAATAATTGTAATTTGTTTTGTTATATTTTCTCAGACAGGATCCAGACCTTTTTGACTATCACGATATTATTTCGCTACTAATCGTCCTTTGGAAGATACTTGTGCTATTTTTACTCACCCTTTTCAGGTACTATAAATTCAGCCCGTCATTGCACTTTTGAAGACATCCAGAGTAAAAAATGGAAGCCACTTCAAGAAGACGAGTTGAAAATATTTGTGTGTTTTGCGGTAGTAGTGTTGGAACTAAACCATAATACGTAGAAGCAGCACAGGAATTGGGTCGAGTCTTAGCTGCAAGGAATATGCACTTAATATATGGCGGAGGCAATCTTGGACTTATGGGGATCTTTTCAAAGGCTGTACAGGAAGGAGGCAGTCACGTTTTGGGAATCATCCCAAAACCCTTGGCAGAGGCAAATCTTATTGGATCATCAAACGGAGAGGAATTGATCGTGCCAGGTATGTCTGAACGACTGGTAGAAATGATTAACCGTGCTGATGTTTTTATCGCTTTGCCAGGTGGCTTGGGTACATTGGAGGAAATATTTATAGTATTATCTTGGGCGAACCTGAACATACACCAGAAACCGCTTGGATTGTTCAACGTTGATGGATTTTATGATTTTCTTTGTGTGTTTCTTGATGATGCTCAGAGAAATGGGTTCGTGTCAAAACCTTTGAAAGAACTCCTCTTTACTGCCAGAACTGCTCCGGATCTAATAGACCAACTCATAGCCTATGAACCACGAGTTGACCCTATTATTTCAAAGATAAATTGGTCTGACGACGATCGTGGTAAGAGGCGTAGGATTAATCTGGATCTTAACCTTTAATTTCCTGTAGAATTTCAGCTAACCAGGTATTATTTTCTAAACTCTTCTTCTACTTTTTAAGACATTGGGGACAATGTCTCATTTAGGTTTGGGGGAGGGAATTAGTTTATCAGTACCTTGTTTTTAGTTTGTGTGTTGTTTTTATTTTTAGTCCAAAATTTTTCGAAAAATACAAAAAAATTGGAAAATTTTCAAAAATTACAAAAATTTTATGTTTTTGTGTTTTTTATTTTGACTAAAAAGGTGAAATTGGTAAGAGATAGCTGAGTAAGGAGTTTCCATTCCTGAGACGTATCTCAAGCCTATTTTCGAAACAAGTTAATTTTTGTTTATTTTATTTTGAATTATTTAATTTGTGAATTCTCCTTAAAACGGACTAAAATGGATCTTCATATGTTCCGTTAGCAAATATTATCAACATATATAGTAACATACGGACATGAGCTAAATTGAAAAGTTTGTAATATTCAGTGCTCTAGTTTAATTGGAGGAAACATCTCAAAAAGCAGTGGAGTAAAAAAAAATCAAAGAAAAAATCAGAAAAATGAGAAAAATTATTCCATTGCTACAAAAAGGTGTGAAATCTGATAGAACTTTAGGACAAAAATATTACTCTCTTATCAACTGCACTTATGACTGTTGTGGGCAAAAATGAGTTGATTAATATTTAGTTGGCTGTGTATATGGAGAATGGTAAATATAATCGGAGAATTTACTTATTCAGTAATTTAAAATAAAACAAAACAACTAGTAACTTGGAGTAGAAGTTTCACCTGATTAGTCACTAACTTCTTTATTCTCTTTTCGCTTGTCTTTTTGCTTTTGTGTGCATTAGTTTTATTACTTTTTTTACTTTTGTAAAATGTTTGTGGGTATCATTGCTGTAAACTCTCACGAGACTACAACTCGTCCACTAGGGACACCTAGGGGTTTAAAGGCTTGTTGCATACGCTAAATGCAACCGTGATCCCTACGAAAGTGGCTTAGTTAATTTTATTTTCATGTTATTTATTTTATGTTTTGCTCGAGGACTAGCAAAATGTTAGGTTTGGGGGTGTGATGAGTGGTATTATATCACTTATTCCCACTCATTTGACCTAAAATTTTGTATAGTTTCTTGAGTTTTGTGAACATTTTGATATGTTTTGTGTTATTTTGTAGATAAATAAAGTTTGGAAAGCATTGGAGGCAATTTGGGGCAAAAACGGACAAAAATACGTCAACATGGATATTTTGGTCTTAAGCGCGTCGCGACGCCAAGCTTTCAGAGTCGCGACGTCTAAAATGCGCCGAACAGTCCTAACGTGCGCCGGGTCCACAAATCAGAATCTGAGAAAAGTTTGACTTTGCTAAAATGCGTCGTGCCACGTGTCACCATCACAGCCGATCTGCTAACATGCGCCGTGCCACGTGTCAGCATCCTACGGTGCCGACAGTCATCGTCGCCACGTCACCGCCATGTCATCAGCCACGTCAGCAAGTCAACAAGTCAAAATTGCCACGTGTCGTGCCACATCATCATCAGCCAATCAGAAAGTGACACGTGTCGCAATTCTACGGTGCCGACAGTCTCTTTCCCACGTGTCGCCACATCATCGCCACGTCACCGCCACGTCATCGCCACGTCAGCATCAATAATTGAGTATCTAATCCTTATCTGACACGTGGCGGATAAGAATCTCAGCGACCAATCAGAAGCCGCCACGTGTCACAATAATTGAAGCCCAACCACTCTGCCACGTGTCACTTTATCAGCTTATCCAGAATCTTCAAACCGGCGAACCAGAGCGTGCCACGTTGACAAATCTGGCGTAGCGACGCTGAGAACCTGGCATCGCGACGCTGGATCCTACCGAGGCCTATAAATTGAGCTCGAGATTTCAGAATTCAGTGCACCTTCCTCTCTCTTAAATTCTTTCTAAAGAGAGAGTTTATCTCTCTAGATTCTTTAGTTTTTAGTTTTTTTTATTTTTAGTTTTTAGTTTTGTAAATAATTTTAATTACGTTTTGTAATAATAGTAATTTAATTTTTACTTTTTACTTTTTACAGTTTTTACTATTTACCATGAGGAGGTAACTTCCCCAGCTAGGGTGAAAGGTAATTCTTTTACTGTTACTATATAGATTAATCTCCCTTAAAAATAATATATTCACTATTTAAAATATTGACTTAAAAAGGATACCGCCAGATTGGTCGGTTGGTAATTCATTTTAATCTGGTTTAAACCTGACTAATAAAGGATACCGCCAGATTGGTCGGTTGTTAATTTAATTTGGTTCCGCCTTTATGGCTGGTTGGACTTAATTTGACTTAATCAGGTTACCGCCTATATGGCTGGTTGGAGAAAGAATCACAAGTTTATATATTATTTTATGGGAGATATCTAAATTAGTAGTAGTAAAAGTAATTCCTTTTACCTTAGCATTTTATTTTATTTTACTTTTCAGTTTTATTTTATGTCTTTTACTTTTCAGTATTTTTACTTTATGTCTTTTACTTTTAAGTTGTTACTAGCCCTAGTTATGTGTTAGTTATCTGGGGTTGTGATGAATTCTAATATCACCGGTTTATAAGGGGTTATTTTATAGTTGGGTAATTTAAAGGTTTACTTATTAAGTCTTAAGCTTAATGCTTCTTGTTGTCTGATCACCAATAAGATTGATGTGGTAAATCTAAAATGAACTAGACATAGGGATTTTAGGTTTCAGCCTTAGACTTAATAGCCCACGATCTTCCTTGAGGATAGATAACCCTTTAATAGATTTCCTTACAGGATAGGAATATACCTGTCGGGCGGGGGTAGCCATAATTGGAACTTAAACTTAATGAATCCAGATAATTTGGTTGACATAGACATATGGTTCAATGGGTTAAACTGGGTATTTGCGTCTGACCATCGACAGAGGCTTTTGCATAATTAGTGTTCCAGGTTAGTAAACTGATTTATTACACAAACATAAAATAACCACTTCATCTTTTAAATGATATTAGAATGATTCACGACCTTAGATCTTTGTGTCTTTTGTTATTTTCCTTAGTATTTTCTTTTGTCTTTTTATTTATTTATTTTGTAAAACCACATTCAATCAATCAAACAAACATTCTCTTCTCCATTTAATTAGATATTTGTAAATAAATAGATTCAATAATTAATAACAACAGTAGGAATTAAGTCCTCGTGGGATCGATATTTTTATACTACTTGAACGATACGTGCGCTTGCGTTATACGTGTGTGTTTACGCCGTTCAGTACATCACCATGGCCACGAGGTTTTGTCTATACAAACAACAAAGATGTTTAGCTAACAAATATGAATTGAATTGTATATTTAAGGCTCATAGAGTACAAAAAATCCTAAGATAGTTTCTGAAGACATGATAATGATTCTTTGCTTGTTATAAACTTTAGAAAAATTATCAGCAGTCCATATAAAAGTACGGAAAAATACCTTATTTTTTAAATTTATCAACACTCGATCTTTTTAAAAATTGATAATTTTCGCCCAAGCTATTATTTTTTTTAAGTGTAAAATATCATTTTCAGAATTAATTTTTAAGTGTAAAATATTCACAATTATTAATCTTTGAATAGAAAATATTCATTTTGGAAATCTTAATATGGACTGTTGCGAAGTATTTTTTTTTCGAATTTTTTCAAAAATTGGATGGACCGCTGATAATTTCCCTAAACACTTTATGTATTTAAGGTTCAAAGCAAGCCTCGCATCATTATCATCTAAACATGCAACTTTTTCCTGTAATATATTGTAATCTTAACACTACAATATTGATGTGTGCACTCAATATTAGAAACGGCTAAATTCCTCACTGAATCACAAATTTTTTATCCTACAACTTATAATAAACTTGCATGTCGTTCCGATATCATGATTCTCTGGTAACTGAAGAGTATTTTGTGAAGAAAAATAAATACTCTCTATTACTACTTAAATATAATTTACATGTATTATAAAATTTATACAAAAAGCCCCGCACATTAATTACACTCTCTAAATTCTCTTACTTGGAGCTTACTATACAAAAATCCTCGCACATTAATTACACTCTCTAAACTCTCTTACTTGGAGCTTACACTCTAAGCTCTTACTTTGGAACTTCTTATTGGAGATGATTTTAAGCTCTCAAATAAGCTTCATATTTAGAGTGAAACTCTAGCTCACTATTACAACAAACTAATAAATGCACTTAAAGTAAACTTGGAACTTTGCTCCACAGGTCAAAGAAAAACAAGCATTCTTTGGAAACTTGTACCAAAAATTTCAATAAAGGAGATCCCCCACCTAAAGTAGGTTGGGTGGTTTACACCATTATCAAAACGTGGTAATGATTGTTATACCAAATTTTGATAATGGTAGTGCCTTTTGACAATGGTGGCAATAGTGGTTTGCATCCATTAGTAAGGAATGAGGTTGTTTGAACCATAATATTTTACCTAATTTGGCCCTTCCTGAAAATGCAAAGGAAGAAGGTTAACTTATCACGTTCAAAGATTGTAGTAAAGTTTCTCCACATTGTAATATTGGCATTAGCCATAACATTTCATCACGCTCCGCATTCTTTAGGAATTATTCCTCTTGACAAATGGAAATTAGCATTTTTTTTTTCTTAAATCATTGATTAAAACTGAGAATTCGAGTTTCTTTCAAATTAATGACGTTAACTAACCATTTTTAGGTATATTATAAGCAAAATACTAATAAAGATTTAAAATTCTAAAATATTGTGTATCGCTACTTGGAAAATAAACACATTACTCGCCACTCGGTGCTATTATCACATCTACTATCTTTTACAACACCGGAAAAAAAAAAAAAAAAACTCATACCTTCAGCCTTTGAGGCCCAGTCAGCCCAAAATTGAGTTTCGGATCATCCAAGATCCGACCCAGACATCAATTCTTCCGCCTTTAATGTTCCCAGTTGGCAGTTATTTACGTTTTAGATTCCCAAAACCGGTTCCCTTCTGATTAGTCAGCTCAGCTTCTCCAATAAATTTAAATAACACTTTCCTTTTTCTTTTTTTTTTTCTATTTTTTGTTATAAATTTGTGATTTTTAGGGTTTAAACTTTACATTATATCTTCTCCACTCTCACTTACGTTATCAACTCCATAATCAAATCTTCATCAGGTAATTTCTGTGCTTCCCCTCCGTTTTAAATCCTCATTATATTGTAAAATTTTAAAAAATTTGACACTTTGATTAAGGCCATTAGTTGTTTTAAACGCAGCGTTTAAGTTGAATTACTTGTTGGGTTTATCAAAAACACAATGCATTGCATGCTGTAACTTTGAGTCTCTGTTTGTTTCTTTGTATGTTTGATTGTTTTTTTTTTTTAATTTTTTTTTTTTTTTTTGCACAGTTTGCTTTGAATTCTTGCTGTGAATTTGAGACGAGGGTTTTGTTTATGAGATAGAATGGGACTTCCTTCGAGGAATAAGGGTGCTGGTGGTTTGGGGGGCGAAGAGGTTGATTCTTACTCTGATTTGAGGTTGGCTAGGCGATGGAAGCGTAGAGGCATTATCTATGGAAACCTTGGGATCAATGCTTCTAGGGATGAGGCTCTGAAGAAATCTTTGCTCCGCGATAATGGAAATAATGACGCTCTTGTGGAAGTAGTGACAATTGATTCAGATGATGAGCAGCTTTTGGATGGTTTGCAATCGAGTGTTGATTTTGATAGGAATGATGATAGTGATGTTTTTGATCCTCAGTATAAGATGTTCTTGGATAATTTGAAAGAAGATGGGGAATCGTATTTGCTTGAACTTGCTTTGGTTAACGAGACATCTGTTGTTGTGAAGTATGAGAAAGAGGATGGTTCGACTAGTTTGGTTGATGTGGATAAGTTGGAAACCGTAATGTGCCATCAGAAACAAGGGAAAATTAGAACTGGGGATGCTTTGAAGTATGAGAAAGAGGATGGTTCGACTAGTTTGGTTGATGTGGATAAGTTGGAAACCGTGATTGATGTGGATAAGTTGGAAACCGTAATGTGCCATCAGAAACAAGGGAAAAATAGAACTGGGGATGCTTTGAAGCGTCTCTCAAAGAGAAAAAATATTGAGCCTTTGAGATTGACTCTGAGGAGCCACTCAGGGAGAGAAAATACTGAGAATTCAGAAAGGGTTTTGAGGAACAGTTTAAGGAGAGAAAGGTCAAAGAGTCCCAGGAGGGTTTTGAGTAGTAACTCACAGAGAAAAAATAACGAGAATCCTAGAACAATGAATGATGTAGTGAAGAAAGTGAAGACTGCAATACCGAGGATTTTGAGAAGTAATTCCAGAAGTGAAACTTACAAGAGCTCAAGAAATGGTGATGGTTGTTCAAGTAAAAGGCATAGCTCAAAGGCTGCTAACGCTGCCAGACATCAGTGCAACCATGGGGTAGTCTCTGATGTGGATGAAAGCTATCGAGAATTTTTGAAATTGATAGAGGGTGGTCCAGATAATTTTATATGGAGACCTGAAGGAGGTAAAGAAGTTGTATTTGGAAAGAGTGATTCTGATTCAGAAGCAGAAAAGGAAGCGGAAGGTCCTGTTTGTTCTGCTGAAAATGGTTATCCAAGAAAAAGACGCATCCCAGAGGCAGCGAATGCCAAGTCCCAGTTCAACCATGGGAGGAAATGTGATTCGGATGTTGAAAGCTATCAAGAAATTCTGAAATCTTGGAAGGATGTTGAACATTGTGATTCTGAAATAGAAGCAGAAGAGGAGGCTGAAGATCCTGTTTCTCCTGCAGGAAATGGTACGTCGATGATTAGACACTGCCGAAAGGCTTCTAATTCTTCCAATCACCAGAGCAACCATGTGGCAAAATCTCATTTTGCGGAGGAAAGCTATTTAGAATTTTTGAAATCTGTGAAAAATAGTCGACATATGGAATGGACCCCTGAAGGTGGGAAGAGAATCATATATGAGGAGTGTGATTATGATTCGGAAGCTGGAGCTGGACAGGAAGCTGAAGACCCTGTTTCTTTTGAATATGGTAGTTCAAGCAAAAGCCAGAACCCAGAGGCCACTAATTCTGCCAAGCACCAGTGCAATGATGGAGTAATGTCTGATTTGGCAGATGAAAACTATCAAGACTTTCTGAAATTTGTGAAGAATGATCGACGTCTGGAATATAATCCTGTAGGTGGTGAAAAAGTTGCATACGATGAGAGTGATTCTGATTCAGAAGTAATGATATTGGACAACAATTTATTTTCTGATGGAAAGCCCACTCCTGTGGTATTGGTTTATTCTTTTTTTTTATTCCATTTATTAATATCTCAAATATTCATGTTTCTGATTTCTGATTGTTCTTCCTTTTAATTGTATGTACTATTTTGTTGTTTTGCAAACAAATAGGTTTTTGTTGATCTTGATGGTGAGGAATGCATTGAAAATCATATTAAGGAATCTGCATTCAGAGTGGAGCTTATGGAAATTCTTCGAAGGCCTTATGATGTATTAGAGTATGAAAAGCTTTGGCAAAATGCATCTTACAAAAGCCCATTGCAAGGTGTTAGAGTATTGCGTAAGCGGGATATATCGTATCCACTTCCTTATCATTGCAGATCGTATCTTGATGTATACAGTGGTAAGCTTACAGATATCTATTTGTTTTCTTAAGATTTGCAAAAGCTATTTTTATCACTCATATCGAGTATTCTTCTCAATATATATCCAAATAATTTTTCTCTTTTCTAATTAGTAATAGCACTAATGACATTGCAAATTTAAGAACTCTACATCCCAGCATTATGTTCAATTAATTATATTCTTGAATCTTGATCATTATCGTAGAAACTCTTCTAAATGGAAAATGTCGAGGATCAGATAGTAGAATCAGGGGATTGTAGCAAACATGTATTTCTGTTTTATGATTATAATTAAGGAGCATCCTGACAATCTTCTAGGTTTGCATCGTTTCTATTACTTTCTAATATTTTGTTTTACATCCATGTAAGTATATTAGCCTTATGCAGTTAAAATGGAATTTGTTGTAGAATGTTAATGCCAAATTGTTTTCCTATTTTGCAGATCTTGCATCAATGATTAATCATTCTCAACCTGATAAACTTAGAATTTTAAATCTCTTGCGTGGCTTTTTCTATTGGTTGCAGGTGAGTGCTTCATTTCAGGTTCACAACTTGTAATGATAAGTTTTTTCATTTTTTTTAGTTAAAGGGACTGACATGAAAAGTTAAGTGATAGTTCATTTTCTTAAATGGAATCTAGCTAGCATGTAGCAACACTCTGATATTGTTTGTTTTCTTGTTCATTTTGCCATCATAAATTAATTGAATTCCTGATGCACTTCCATGAATTAAGATCTGAGTGTTGGTGCCTGCCTAGACAATGACTTAACGAATTTGCTTGAAGCTCAGCTAACTTGAACCACAATGGTCAATTAAATAAAATCCATTTCCGGAATTTTGATGTGTGCTTGTTAAGGATTGTCAATAGTTTTGTTCTGCGTCTTTGCATGCCATCATGATTCGTAAAGGTGGACTTGCAACTTTTTTCCCCCTGCTTGACGCATGCATTCTTATGCAGCATATGGCCATAGTAGATAGACATCTTTATAAATTGTGAAAACTTTAATTCCAGAATTTACTGATTATCAGGAGTATATATATATATATATATTTTTTTTCAGAATGTGGCTCGCGAAGGATCATTCAAGCCTTGGTTGGACTCATCATGTTTAAGCGCTTTACCGCCAGTTCCACTTACGGCTTCTACCTCCGGTTAATATCATAAATCAATGTGTGCAATGGGAGCAATCCAGTTACAAGGTTTTTGGCAACATGTGCATAACTACAACCTAGTTCTGATCTTCAAGGTCTTGTGCCGCGGGATGCATCTTTTATTTTCTGTGATAACTCGATGGACACGAGCCATTTTTGAAAAAAAAAACAGTAGAAAAGTCTTCTATACCTATTCCTGTACTATCCTTATAAAAGCACTTGCAGACATACATTTTTTTGTTAATGTTTATAATAGCTAGTGATAAAAGCTATCTCACATCTAAAAGAAGGAGAAGTAAGAAATGCTTTTAAGACTAAATTATTTGAATTTGGTAGAATTTGATTTTGGAGGGAAAGTTAATCTTGACTATTAATAATTTAATTAATAGCTTAATGGTCAAAGATGGATATACTTGAGTCTTGGGCTTGAAATTTAATAAATTCTAAAATTAATTATTTTGAATTTAATGAACTTTGAAATTAATTAATTTTTGAATTTTAGTTAACAGTTATTTTCATATGACAGTTTTGGTTCAAATTAAAAAGAAGTGTTGTTTGACAAAGGTTGTTTAAGGTATATAAATACCTATAGGCTGTAGACTTCCATTATTCATACATCAAGAATTCTTAATTGTTAACAAATTAACACTACTACTTTTTTTTATTTTTTGAGCACCCAAGAGGACTGAATACTCTTGCATTGTTACTTTCACCTAAGTTAAGTTCATGTTTAGTATGATGATTAAGTGTTAATTTGTTGTCTAATTGGTCACGGGTTCAAATCAATGATATCAAATAGAGAATAATGACGTCAAGAAATCTATTTAGGTGATCCCACCTAATGGGAAAGACTTTATTTGATTTGGTTTGGTTTGGTTTGGTCTGGTCAAGAGTTTAAATCTTAGAAACAACTTTTCTCTGTTAAAAAAAAATAAAATTAGGGATAAGACTGCGTACATCATAATCTTTCTCAAATCCTGCTTATACTGAGAGCCTTATGCACTGGATACGACCTCTAGCGTTACAAATGTAATGGTATAACAACCAATCTTGGAGATGATGAAGGTTTTGTAGACAATAAGTAGAGGGGACATGCCATTTGGAGAAACTCTGTAAATACTTAGAATTCCAAGTTACATTCAGGTTGCTTTAACTATATGATATTCAATTAATCCATCACTGTGTAGCATCTTGAGGTGGGAGTTGGTTGTTATTGAACATAATACGTGGCTTCCCCATGCTGAAATTGAGTACTCTTGCATCCATGTTGTATTTTATCTCTCCATCATATAGCAGCTTCCTTATGTAGTGCTCTAAGTCTGAACCTATCAGCCTGAGTGTGTATTCTGTCAACGGGGCACCCTGCATAGTAATTAAGAGCTATTTTAAATGTTTAGGGAACTTCTCCAGATTTGTAACAGGAATCTTATGCACTGGATATCACTTTTTTTTTTTAAAAAATATTGGGATGATGAGAGATGAGGCCAATTATCTTCTTTGATATGTTGTTGTATAACATACATTTAGTTTCAGCAAGGTTCGAAAAGCAATGCGAGACAGTTCCCGCGGTCGAGGTGACTGCCTCAACCAATCTCCTCCATTTGGAGCTATGAGATCGACGACAAAGTTGACACCGAGAAGGGTGAGTCAGGCCTCGTGGCGCTGCCTCAATTCGAATTTTCAAACTATTGAGTTTCAGAAATTTGATATGATTTCTGCTTGGATTCATTTGGTTTCTTTGATGTTTCAGCTCTAATTTTATAAAACTATTGAAAGTAATGCTAATACCTCATAGTGATCAACAAGCTCCTGGAAACAAGAAAAAACCTTATTGCTGCTTTCATCAGTCCACACAAACTCTTTAGTAGGATCCAAGATAAGAGTGAGCTTATCCATCTGTGTTTGATCAAATTCCCAGGTTTCAGGATCAATATATGCAGCATAAATCCTTACATGTCTAGTGGCACTGCTCAGCCACTGCCCTCCATATTCTCTGCTCATGTTTTTGCTCTTTACATTTATTTGTGGCTCCACTGGCCTCAATGGTGTCTGCTTTTGTTGCTTCACCTCAGCTTGCCCATCATTCTCCTTCTTCACTTGCTGTGATTCTTCAACTTCTGCTTGTTGCTGAGCTGAGATGGATACTACCCTTTTCTTTTTCAGCTCTCTTTTCCCTCCTATCCACCCCAAACTTGAGAATTTTGTAGAAGCCATGTTAATGGAAGTTGCTGCCATTTTTTTTTTTTTTTTTGGCAACTTAAAAAAGTGGTTCAAGTTTATCAACTTTCGTTTTTTAAAAACCTGAGTCTGGAGTTCTAGTCAGCAGGAAAACAGAATTGGATCCATTTATTTTGTGGATAAGGTTTTTTGTTTTGATGAAGTTGAGTGAGGACTGTGTGGTTAACATACAAGGACAATTGGCTGCCGTTAAAATGGAGTCGTATGTTGTTATGTTTTGCTTTGCTTGTTACTATCAAATCAAAGTATCAAACTAAACTTTTTAGTTTTTACTGATGGAGTCAATTACATAGATACTTTGACGAGTTAAATTCATGTCAATTTAAGATTTCCCCTACATCGTCATTTGTTCTCTTTTTTCACCAAGACAATACAGACGGGCACGTGTAACATGTAAATAAATTAATGTAATTTATAATATTTGAACAATTAATCCAAACCCCCTGTTTTGCTGATGAAAAAGGAGTATACAAATAACATATTATGAGAACACTCCAAATGCTTTGGTAACATAAATTCATTTCATTTCCAAATCATGTAAATATGTGCACAATTATGTACATATCATTTTTCAATATGTAAATGTATGTAAATGTACAAAATGACAAATTTAGAGAATAGAAAACATATTGTACAAGAAAAACAACAAAACTATCCTTACAGGATCCCAAGAAGTATCTAAGGATTCCCCCACATTGATAAGTTGAGTTTCTTAACCACCAGTATTGATCTTTCACGGAAGCAACTTCAGAAACCATTAAGCTCGCCCAGAGGATAAAGAACTAACCGAAATGTTCATTATATGAATAGGTTTGATGAGCTCATCAAGATCATCTAATTGTAAATCTGAGGCATCACAGTCACTGAAGGTCATTGGCTCCTGGGATGCATCATTAGCTTCCCCATCACTAACATCAAGGTCAATATAATCTGCAAGTTTTCCTTCGGTGAAAAAATTGCCGTTATCTTGTATAGAGTACCGTTCTGGCATTGTTATCTGAGGCTCGGAGTCCTGGACAAGCCCAGAACCAAAGTAACGCCCATAAGTTTTCTTCTGTTTCCTTGACCTTCGGCTTTTCTTTCCCTTGCTTGTGCTTTTTGGGTGCTGAAGCTTGCATTTGGATCCTAAAGGACAGGACCCTGTTGCTTCGAAAGTAGGGCAGACATACCAGTGTTTTTTCCGACACTGAGAGCAGAGATGTATTCCATTTACTTATTCAAATTATTGTGGCGTTGTGTGCAGTATGTTGTAGAGATAAGAGGGGTAAAAACGTTATCAAGCACTAAACAAATAAAAAAAAAAAAAAGACCGGTTGAGAAAATATCAAGTATTACAGTATAATCCTTTCTGCATAAAAAAAAAAAAAAAAGTATGATCCATGCAACTACTACGCCAAAAATCAACGGCCATGAGCTGCTTTAGGTTTTGTCAACCCACAATTCCAAGAAAGGTAAGACTAAGCGGTACTGGCGATTTCTTTTTCTTTTTAAATCTCATAGTTTCAAGGCTTTTTTGTCCAGAAAGGATAGTATAGGAGTTTCAAGTCCCTCTTCCAGGTAAAACAAATGCATGGATGTAATTCTAATTTGCTATGGATAGTTTTGCCTGGATACGTCATCTAAAAAAGGACCAAGCAAATGACTGGAACCAAGTCGAAAGCACAAGGAACCATATAATTGAACAGAATATATATATTCAGATGAAACCTAACAATGGGCAACTTATAAGAATAAATTACCTCATTTCCATCAGCACAATATCCCTTGAGAAATCCTTCACAAGTAGAGGCATTTGGATTCACATGTACATGCCTGTACGGACAATTCTTGTTGGTGCATAAACCTACAGCAAACTTGTTAGAATTCTTTGAGTTAGGTATGTTGAATAAACACACAGGAGAGCAAACTAAAACACCTTGCAAGAAATAAGAGCAATCTGGCATTCGATCTGGAATGACCTGCATGAAAAGAAATCATGGATATATGTCAATGAAGCAAGTAAGAATATGCCATCCCTTGGGGTAGACTTATCAATCAGATCTGTCATAAACCTTATGAGTCAATTTGCAGTCGGAATTGGAACATAAACCATTCAGAAACTTCGTGCAGACAGCAATTTTGGAGGGATCATGTATATACGGACATTTCCCATCATCCTTGTTGCATTTTCCAAATCTAGTAAAAAACTGACAATACTTCTGCTTCCTAGCTAATCGCAATCTGGCAGTGTGCAAACTCCACCGTACTTTCTCACTAGCCAAAACACGAGCTCGTTTCTTTGGATCTCTTATAAGCCGGTTGCCATTGCCAATTCGAACATATCTGCCAATATTTGAATCCGTTCATACCCCTCACATAAGTTCTATAGATAAGCAGAACTTATAAAAAGCAGATTTGTTAACATAATCAATGTGAGAAACGCAGAAATCTCCTTATACAGGGGGAAAAGTGTAAAATAAATATGTAATAGATTAACATACTCCTCACTGCCGATCACTAATCTCCTTGGAATATAAGATTTCTTGACATCCTTTTCCGAATTAGGAGCAGCAGCACATGACGATTCATCATCTGCACAGATTATCAGAAGTCACAAGAACAACAAACGTAGAGTTTATTATGCAGTTTGTTATTTGGTAACTTTTGAGTCGCAAAAACAGTGATCAACTTTCATTAATGCTACTTTAGGCACTTAAGAGGGAGAAATTAGTATGCAAACATGTAAAAAAAAAAAATCTTGTAACCTAATATCCTCTGAAGGGTCCGTCTTGAAGAATCCATTTTGTAGCGAACCGAACCGATGCGAAATATGCGTTCTCCTGCAAAAAAGAAAATCAATAGATAAATAGTAAGTCATTAAGAACTTCAAGATCATTGAATCACAATTAGAGCATAATCATTAAAGCATCAGCACTAAAAGCACACGTGGTTAAATCCTAAGAATTAATACTACATAGTAACTTACTGCAAGAGCTACTCCTGTTCTTTGTCTCAGAAGCAAACAATTCAGCACCATTTTGTTGTCTCTTCTTCTCAACTGCAGCAACTGCCAATGTAGCTTCCTATGATATACAACAACAATAATATTGATTAACAGTACAAAAAATGTAGCTAACAACCATTACTTGTCTTAAAAATGTTACATTTAAAAAAAAAAAAACATATGATCTGCCATTGTACATTAGAAACTAACCTCATTAGCTTTCTTTGAGTGATTTTCAATGGATTTCGACCATTTTAGACTAGAGCCACCAACACTTAATACTTTAGATTTTCGAAGTGAAAATCCATGGTTTGACCTTGTATAAACTGTATCTCGCTTTCTCAGCAGCAGCAATTTCCGACTGAAAGAACAGTGATATCATTTGCTTGGACAATTGATACAACCATCATAAAACTGAAAGTAGCTGCAGAAATAAAATCAACATCACATGCTAACGCACCTAATTGCAGATAAAGAGATATTATTGGAAGTGGAAACTGAATCTTGCGCGAAACGCCTCCAGTAAACTGTTCTTTTCCAGGGAAACAGGTAAGGTAAGACCTTTTGACGATACGAGGAACGATCGTCATTTTTTGATGACTGCATGCTATTCAGAGTCCAAACCAGCGAGAATCTAAGAGGTTTATGAATCTTTTTTACAGCTGCAAATTAACAAATCGCTTAAAATTTGTCTAAACAATTATAATGAAAAATGAACTAGCTGCTTTTTCTGCTGCAACATAATTTTTTGGCATACAGAGTAATGAAAATTTAAGATACACATAACTAATAACTAGTGGCACAAATCAGCACATGCTACTTAATTACTAAGAACTGTCAGATAACAGCTTCCATATAAAATGACTATGGAGTTAAATAATTAAGTCATCAAGCTCTCCTATTGATTAGTTTGAAAAATAGTAGAAAAATAAAACAAATAACACCAGCTACTTACCAAGAAGATAAAGGAAAACATGAGAAAACATTCTGGTAAAGTTGCAAGGTTAGAATCTTAAAGAACATGACAAATCAGCACCAAAACCTTAAGGCCACAGAAGTTGTAATCACCAAAAGACAGAAAACGTTATACATTTACTAAATTATCAAATTAAAATACCATGGATTTTAATTAAAAAAAGTGTAGACTATGCAATATTCCTGCACATGATTTCAAAAACCATGTATAAGGCACTGATCATATCATCCATACATATATATTTTTTTAGTCAAATATTAGAAATACAAATTCCTTGACAAACTGATGTGGAAGTGTTATATCATTGCCACACATCCCTTATTTTCAAAGGAATAACATGCGGCAAACTGGCAATGATATAATATTGCAACATTAGTTTGTATGGGTGGAGTATAATAGTTTCTAATTCCTAGTATTATTGATCTTTTATCTAGGACAAACAAATAACACAAAACCACTTTTAATTCACAGTATCTGTGATAAATTAATTGAAAGAGATTGCCATAATCAGCGAAAAATCTGTACTTGCCTTTTTATGATAGATTAATTTACTAATATAAGAGTTTCACTGAACATAAAATGTTCAATAGCATGTTCTTTCTATTATCAATTTGTCCATTTTCTGAGTGAAAAAATTCAAATCGAACAAAAAAAAATGTTTGATTCATTAAATTCTGTTTCCAATAAATAAATATAGGCTAGAAATATTGGCACAGACCTTTGTAAGATTGGCTCTTATTAGAACTTCGTCTGAAGATGTCCTTTGGACATTTCCCCCCCTTTGAAGTGAAAGAGCCATCAGCCAAGGAGACTGTCTGGTTGATGTGACTTTCCATTGGAGTCCTTATTAGCTGATTTTTGTGTCTCTTGTAGCATCCATCTGAGATAGTGCTTTGGGTCTTATCAGAACTTTGAACAGAGAAGCCACAATCATTTGAAGCTACAATCAACTGATTTGATTTTCGCTTCAAATAGGTTATCTTCTTTACATTTGAAGTAGACAAAGACCCATCAATAAACTCATCCTGGCTTTCCATTGTTTCCAAACTATTAATTGAACCAGTTTTCTTCTCAGGAGTTTCAGAAATCTTTAAAGCATCATTAGAAGAATTAGGCTCATCATTGATTTCCATAAGTTTCTGAGGATCTGATGTCATCACAGAGAAACAATTAGGAAGAGGCTCTACAACAGGGGAAGTTCTGCAATCCCCTGTTGAATTGGTAGCATGATTTGGTACTTCAGCAACAGGCAAAGGGGGTGGTACTCTGGGCCTCTCTAAAGGAGCATTCACTCCTCCCATCCTCAAGAAATTTGGTGGGTCAATCACATCAACACCACTGTCAGATCCATTAGTCTTCTTTGATTCACATATCCCCAAAGAATTCAACTGATAAACAGGAGTAAAACAATGAGAAGCTTGGGGAAGTGCAGCAACTGGAGCAGGTTTCCTAACAAGACTGTTACCTTTACGAATATAAGACATATTCTGAAACTTAGCAACCTTTTTGGGCAACTGATTTGGTGGATGAACAGTGGGTAAAAAAGACTTGTTTCCTGGTGCAGGAGCAGCTGAACTTTCTGTGCGATGCCATGTTCGGGCCCTTGTGGTGCGGGTTGAAGAAGCCACATTCCTTGAAGCGATAAACACAGAAGACGAACTTCTTGGATGAATCCTGGAAGTTTCTCCACCCGTGGGATTTAGATTGTGACCAGCACCTTTGACATCCTGTGCTGGCAACAATACAGTTCTGCTGGCAACTGAGTGAGTACTTTCCAACATATAATCCAACTTTGAATTAATATTTGCATGCTCAGTCGATGAAGTATTGACTGATAAATTCGAAGTACCTTCATCCACATGTTTTTCATTTGGTTTTTTGTCAACCCTATAAACCCTTTCATTGGAATTCTGGCTACTTGATGCTTCAAGATTTAGCGTGCTCAAAACAGAGACAGTAGACAAGATTTCTGGCGAGCCCATATTGGATAGTGAATCAAACTCCATCAGTTCATCATTGGACTTAGTAGTAGAAATTCCATCACCATTACCAGCCAAAGCTCGATAGGTTGATGCAGAAGGCAAATCACCCTTTTCAAAGAGACAACCATCAGATTTCACATCTGTAGCAGGCAATATTTCATTTAAGTTTGGAGACTGATGTCCAGGAGGAGTTCCAAATTCAGTGGCCTCACTGCAAGCTTTAACTTGCTCCTTAACAACAAACACATCCATGTTTTCTGAATCATTGTTCTCCATACACATAACTTCATTATTATAGCTACTTCCATCCAGAACAGGATTTTCATTTAGTATCTGCTTACTTTCAGATCCTGGCAGACAAGTGGACAGTGCATTTGAAGTGTCTGATTCCCCAAAATCTGAAGAAGAATCAGCCCTTTGAGGCTCAACTTTCAAACTATCATCTCCAACCCCAGAGACATCTCTACTAACTGAAACAGCAACTTCAGAGGATACTTGAGCTGAACTATTCTCAAGCAATGTCGTAATTCCATCTGGACATGGTGGCAAACTGGAATCACAAAGAGCATCAATGTTAGAAACTGCAACTCCCTCCTCTGGTTGTATTACACCAGATGTAGATAGCTCTGGAGTTGCAGGTCCCTCACTGATCTCAGATACAATCGTACTAGTAAATCCAGTATGGGAAGCAGAGACTTTTCTCCTTTTTTTGTTTGCTGGTGAAGCCCCATTAAGGTCACTGCTATCTGAAACATTAGCCTCACAACATCCACCTGTCGAATTGCGCCCACGGAAATCCAAACCTTCAGTAATCCTTACTTCTGCAGGACAACAATCCTTTACAGAGCTAACTGCTTTTACAGGCCCCATGTGTATGTCACTTATCATTGGTGAATCTGATAGAGACGTCATAACTTTGCTCTTATCAGTATTGTTAGACATATCCTCCTCACTGCTTCCAACCGAAAACAGTGTTTTTAGAGAGCCTTCGGCAGCACCATTCTCAAGTGAGATAGTATCCTCATTTGTTGCAAGCTGCCTATCATTATAATCATCATTCCCAGAGTTAATTTCTTCTGAATAAGTATTAACATTATCAGATCCTGAGACACTGCATTTGTCACGGTTGGAGCAGTCTGCATGTATGGAAACATTGTGGATTCCAGTTTCCACTGAACTTGACGAAGCAGATATTTCACATCTTCCAGGAAGAATAACCAACGGAGATCCTTCCAAAGCACTGTTATTGACCAAGAAACTCATCTGACCTTTGCAAGGCTGCTTACTAGAAGCATTCAGAATGCCGACTTCAGAATTAGCCATTTTCTCATGTGAGCTAAGTAAACCATTGTTAGAACTTGTAGCGGTATTCGTCCCATGTAAAAAGCTACAGGTATTTACAGGACCTTCATGCCATATGTTTTCCTCCAAGCTTAACAAATCAGAATTAATATTTCTTCCTTCTGAAAGCAAGGTCTCTGGCGATTCTTTTGTCTCAGAATTTTCAAGCAATAAAGAGTGTCCATTGTGATTGTGGCAAAACTGCTTGTTGGCAGCTTCAAAACTACCAATGTCGGAAAAAATATTTTTATTTAGTAATTTAGTTAGATCCTTGTCAGTGTTTGAGGTCGTATGTAAGGCATGCAAGCAATTGTCTGCATGTACAGAACCCTCAGTTTTAGTGTCTTTCAGACATGAAGAGGCCAAAGGAGAAAGTGAGCCACTCCTCTTTCTCTTAAACTTAGTGACACATGGCAGACAAGAATCACTGTCAGGGCTAACTTCCTTTGAAACCATTGCAACATGTGGAGATCCACCCACTTGGTCATTTCCAGGCAACTTGTTTGCTTCATTTGTATAAGGTTGCAAATCACCAAGGTGACAAGAAGTCATAGCAGCACAAGCAATTTGATCTTTTGAAGGTTTTACTCCCATTTTCAGCACAGGGGCTGCAGTTGCATCAAGGGTGGAGCCATTTGCTTTCACAGGTTCATCTAGCTTCTCCGTTGGTTGAAAGCTGGAAACATGAGCCATAGGGTTTATGGATTTCTTCAGTACTTTCTTCACAATTTTTTTCTTCTTTGTCACCTTGAGTGAAGGTGTTTTAGTAGTAGCAACATCAGTGCCCCATTTTTCCACTGTAATCTTTGCAGGTAAATTATCATTCCCTCTGGCACAAGGCTGTGAATTATTACCACACATGTTAGCAACAGAAGGTGCAACTTTCTTTACAGTCTGTTTTGAGTCCTTATTACCAGAGCCTGAGACATTACTCACAGCATCTCTAGAGCAATCCAGATATCTTCTATTGTCAAGGGGTTTCTTTGTTGGTGAACTTGAATGATCCTTATCAGACATCATAATTTTCCTGGTGTTTCGTTTCTTGGGTGTTAAATTTGCATCCGAAACAATAGTGGAACTTGAAGGTGCCATGATTGCCTTAGCCACCAGTGTATTAGATTTGAAAGAAACATCAAGCTCCACATGACTCCTCTCTTTCTGTTTATCTTCACCCACCTCACGATCCGAAAACACACCCTGGTCTTTCCCTCTAAATGAACCATACTTCATTTCACAGCTCGAATTATGTAACTCTCCATCATCTCTATTTCTATAATAAGGTTTCTGAATTCTCAAAAGTGCACTCTTCCTTTGCACTTGCTTCCTCGGGGTTTTATCATACTCATAATAACTATTCTCCCTGCTTCCTCTGTTATTACCGCATCTTACTGAATCAGACCCATTAAACTCGCGCTTTCCACTAAAAATCCTAACCCCATCACCACCATTCTCAAAATTTGACCCCCTTCCAAACACAGAATCGTGACTGTCTCTATCGCTCAACACCTGCCTATCTAAAACCACATCTCTCACATTATTCCTCATTAACTCATTATTACCAAACTGTGAACCATGTTGTCGATTATCATAACTACTTGAATTCAATCTATCGGAATCTGACACAAAATGACTAAGATGTGGTACAAACTCTACCCTCTGATTACTATTATTGCTACTTGTATACTCAAATTTAACACCATCATTGCTATACCTTTCTCTAAACCTATAACTGGAATCATATTCATGCTTAAGCTTACCTGTTGGCCGATAAGGTGACATGGGCTGATGATCAAACTGACGACGGTACAAAGTACTAACAACCGGACGATCATCAGGCAGATTCCTGGGCGGCCGGTCCCACACATCCGATCGGGCATCTAAATCAGCTATGAAACGCTGACGACCATGATGATGGTGATGATCATTTTGTTGGTGTTTCTGTTGTTGCAGATCATCGTTCATTGAAATCCGGTGGGAAAAATTGTTACTTCGTTGGTGATGGTACTGATTTTGAGGATTAGAGTTAGGGCTAGGGCTAAATTTGGGACTAAATTGAAATTGCGAATGGTCGGAATTGAAAGAAACGTTGTGAACTGGAGATGGGAAAGTATGAGGAGACGAGCGGTGGTGGTGGTGCAATTGATGTGTCGCCGCCGCCGGCAGCTGCGGGAGTAATTGTTGTTGTTGTGGCGGGGGTGGAAGGTAAATTTCGGGACGATAAAGATTAGGGTTTGAAGGAGTAGGAGGAGAAATGGGAACGTATCTTGATTGATGAATGTACGGAGGATCCATGACCGATCACTGGCCGTGGCGGCTCAGCCTCAGCTCTTGTTTCTTGTTATTGCTGATAAAAACTCTTGATTGATGAATGTACGCAGGTTTTTCTTCTTTTTCTTTTTCGTTGAGTTTTTTATAAGTGGGGGTGGTTTGAATTTCCTACTTTGCCCCTCGACTTTGCTTGTGCCGTTTTTGGACTGCTGCAAGCAGATGACCTTTTTACATTAGTTTGTTGAAATGTAATTTAAAATAATTTGGATTTGGTGGGAGAAGATTGATGGCTGGGCCTGGGAGTGTACAAGAAAATGGCCTTCCGCAGTTAAAAATGAGTCATTTAAATTTGGAGATCGGGGTGAAAAGTAATTTAAAAAAATAATATTATCTTCAAGATAAATTTATCTTATAAAAAATAATATTATGTTATAAAAGGAGAAAAAATGGTAGAGAATAAAATATATTATAAAACTGCAGGTTTTATTATTATTATTTCTGAATGAATAAAAACTACAATGGTTCCTTTGAATTTATATGGACGAGTTATGGTGGGATAATTATCCATATTTAATATGGGATAAATTATAAAAATAGAAAACACAATTATCTGAATAATAAAATATAAAGATTAAATTAGTGAGGACCACACTATATATTTACAACACTCCCCTTTAAGCCCGGCTATTTTAATCTCACATAATTGTTTGACTTCTGGACATGATAATGTTGCCTCATTAAAACCTTGACACTAAAACCCAATGAGATAAAACATGGTCAAATGGAAAAAAGTACAACGCACTTGTATCACGTCAATGAATATGCACTTGTATAGAAGAATTTAGGTGAGATGTGTTTGGTTCTATCTCTCTTGATATACCTTTTCTCTAATTTGTACAATACATGCAGCATTATCTTCATATATCATTGTTGGAATATAAGTGTCAGAGTTTAAGTTGCATGTGCTCTGAATGTGATGGATAATCGACTTTAACCATATACATTCTCTACGTGTTTCATGTAATGCAAGTATCTTTGAGTGATTAGAAGATGTAGCAATAAATTTTTTTTTATAGATCGTCATGAGATTGTCATGTTATTCTAGGTAAAAACATACATTGTCTATGAACGTGCTTTATGAGGGTCGGAGAGGTATCTTGCACTAAGATATGGTACTCATCTGAATAGAATAATCTCAAGTCTTTGTCCCATAAAGATAATACAAAATATGTTTGACGACATTCCAATGTCGTCGAGTTTGTTCAGAGCTAAATCTTGCCAATAAATTTAACGAGAATACAATATTTGTTCTGGTATATTGAGCTAAATATAACAAGAAGCCAATTGCACTAAGATATGGTTCTTCCGGACCAAGTATCTATTCATTATCTTCTTTAAGACGGAATTAATCCTTTTTAAGATCGAGAGATCGGACTACCATGAGAGTATTTAATGGATGAGCATTATCTATGTTGAAATGTTTTAGAATATTCTCAATATATATAGACCGGTGGATAAATACTCTGTTAGTTTTATGCCCGATCAGCAATTCGAGACAATATCGGACCAAGTATATTATACTTTCGGACCAAGTATCTCAAGCATTATTTGTAACATGATCATGATCTCTTATTTTCCTCTTCTGTGGAACAATATCTTTTGAATCAAGTGGTCTATCACGCTTCTGACGTGCAACGGATGATGCATTAGCTGTTTTTACACTAGATTGTTCAACATGAACAATCATTTGAGTTAGTGTATTAACAATTAATTTATGTGACTTTGTTACTTTTGATGCCTCCATAAATGCATCATGCAATTGATTTGCAATTTTCTGCAAATGAATTATCATTCACACTTCATTTCCATATTAATTGGTGTAAGAATCTAAACGAGACATAGTAAAAATTTTCTAAGAAAGTATATGGCTTACTTCAGGAAGCTTCCTTACTTTTAAAGATAGAAAAATTATCTAATTTAAATGACAATCTGTAAAAAGATAATTTGTTAGAAGTTCCAATTGCTAATAAGATTATGACATTTTTCAGAGCTTTCAATTAGGTCAGCATGACCATATACGGTATATACTTTTTCTCCAAGAAATACTAATGTATAAAAGTAAAACATAAACAAAATTTACATTATAAAAACATTAAGTATTAATCGGCATTTAATTGTCTCTCTTTAATTTCAAAGAGATTTGACACATTAAGGTGTTGGAGATGGTGCTTGAGCGTCAATCCGAATAATGTAATATACGTTATATTTTATTATTTATTAATAAAATAACTACATTTTCATTTCAGTTTGTAAATGGTAATTATTGTGTCATATCTCTTAGTATATATTTGGTTTATGTGTGTGTGTGTTGAGAATGATATCGACCTTAGAATAGTCACGTAGTAATACTAGACACCGGGTGTGGTCTGACGTTGGGATAGTATTACTATTATAAATTATTCTTAAAGTATATATTCATAGTCGTTGATTTTGGAATGCGGTCGAAAACCTATAACCTAGAAGACTAGCACATGTCGTATATTGGAATTGAAGTTCCAATGGTCTAACTCAATGGACCATGAGCAATGGAAGCTCGTATATATATGTGGGTATTCATTTGAGCGAATATTGAATGATTCCCGGCTGATTCCTAATAGTTAGAAGTACACACTACCATCAATATGAATCTTCTCGAGTCGAGTAACATAAGTGATCATTTAATTATAGGATAGCATTGATTTTGTGTTTGATCCTCCACACTTTGATGCCATGTATATCAGAGACCTTTTATGGTCTGATCGCTGGGTGTGGACCGATGCACTCGTGAATCAGTGTGTATCAAGATATAATCTATCGGTATTTATGTGTACCATAAGAGGTTTATGTATCTATGTTAATAAGTCACGATTCTTAACACTTTAGCCAAAGCCGATCATCCAGGGTTGATCGCGGATACATCAGAAATAGTGTTCTGATTAGTTGTAAATAATCTTGGACATGTCGACAATATGAGTTATGTGTCTTGGAAAATTGACGGTATAATCTATGTTTCCTAAGCACAACTCGGATAGCCTATGACAAAATGATTGTTAAACATATGTGATGACCTCGACTTATATAGTTCAGAAAGGTCGTTCATGTTCTACGCAATTTCGAGAGTGGTCGAATTGTGTTCATATGACGAATGTGTTTAAACTTAGAAAGTCACACAATATAAAGTTTACTCGTTGAGCACTCGAGTAGCCAATCATGTTTGATAATAAATAATATTTGATATTATAATTATCAATCAAAATAATTAAGTGTTACTGGATAACATAAATTATTTATTATACCAATTGAGATTAATTAGATTAATCCAAATTTATAATCACGTAAGGGTTTTATTATATTTCATAAATATCTCTACAATTGGAGGATATTTTGGTAATTACAAAATATGCAATAATATGTGTATTTAACTTAATTTAATTAGATTAATCAAGTGGTTTGAAAAAGTTGATTAGATTATACTAATTTGCATATTTAGACAAATTGGATTAAATCCACCCAAATGTTGATTTAAATTTTTATTAATTACAAATTAAAAGCTTGATTATAAAAGACAAGTTTGAGTATTTTTTATTAAACAAATAAGAATTTAACCTAAAGATTTGTGAGAGAAGTTTTGGAAGTTATCTACGATTTTCAACAAAGGGAAGAAGATTGGATCTTTCATTCAAACTTTTTAGGTAAATTGGATATTTTCTAATATGCTATATTTTTCATTAGTGATTTGATATCATTAGTGAAGCATATAGTGATGTATTATGTATTTGATGCATGATAACATAGTTCAAACTTGAAATTAGGTTAATGAATTGTGTATATATGCTTTAGAAACATAGAGACATAATATTATTATGATTGGGTCAAATTTTATGCATGTGAGACATGAAATACAAAATTGGAATTTTCAACTCTAGATGAAAGCTTGGAGTTATGACTATCATTCTATAATCATCTGACCACCTTTAAGTGACTTATAATTATTCATAAGTTATTTATTTGTGGGATTCTTGTTTAGGTTGTATTTTAGATTAAAAATTATGCATATATATATTTTGAATACATTTATATTTTGTAAAATATTTGACATTTTTGATAAACATAATTTTGATTCTATAATATGTGTTGATGTTGATTTTGATGTTAAAATTAGATGTTGGGTGTTTTGGAATTGTTTGGAGAAAGTTAAAAGTGATTTGGTTTTAAAATAAGTTGAAATTGCTCTCGAAATCAATTTCGACGCGCTGCTCTCGCACTTGCGTGCTTCACAACACCCGCGCGCTGAAATTTCTTTTTCTCCGTTTCAGAGCTTCAGAACGTTTATTTGTCCCAGATTTTTTCCAATGGACTCGTAATGTAATATAGTATTCTATTTAATTATTTAAAAATACACTCATACTCTATATTCATGGGTTAGACCCGATTTTACTATGCGGGACATCACTCTGTTCCTAGGGGTTCCGGATCCGCCCCAACATAAGGTGAACAAGATCTGCTGGATCTTTAGTCACTTTAATATTTCTTATCTTTAATATAAAATTTATTACGTACTACAAGTATGAAATTAATGCTCTTCCATACCATGTTAATGACAAATATTGTCATATTTGTAATGATCTCTAATTTATCATTATTTTCATAGATATGCCACTTCTTGTGGTTATATCTGTTTTTTAACTTTATCATCATGATGATTCGTGATCATTGTGTAAACAATAATCATGCACTCTTTTACCTTTACATATCTATTATGATATGTGTTGACCTTCACTTTATAGAGTAATAAATATCTTATTTCCAATCAAAAAAGTTTTCAACTCATAATTTCAGTTGTGAAGTAATGTTATATAAAGTTGAGTTAAACTCAATAAATAGTAGACCAACTATGTTTACTATAGTAGACATAGCTTCAAGCTTTCTTGTAAAATATGGCAAACAAAAATATTCATCATTCAAGGATATTTGTTTTTCCTTAACGATACATTCCAAGCACATAGCTTACATTCACATTTCAATATCTACACCCTTATGAATTATAATCGTATGATATGATATGCAATTCAAAATTTTCATATTCATGTATAAAATTTTCATACAGTAGGTCTAGAATTTCAGGTTCTAAATTTTTAAAATTGTAATTTAGAATTTCAAGTTTTATTTTGTTCTTTAGAACTTTGTATTATCTTTTAGAATTTAAAACTCAAAACTTCAGTTTTAGATTTAAAAATTATCGTAAAACTTCCAATTCTAATTTATACAATTAATTTTCTAAACTTCAGGTTCATTTATATAAATCATTGATGTAGAGCTTTTGATTCTAACATTTATAACTAAGAACTTCATGTTCTAATTTGTTTACAATTGTCAATAGTAATTGTATACTTACGTCTTGATATGATAATCATTTCGGCGGATATCTTTGAAATTCGGCATATTTCTACTAGATATAGCTGAATATTAATCCAGTTCGATATTTAGGTTGGTTCCACTTGCTAATAAAATTATGAGTATTCCAGAATCTTCAATTAATATTAAATTCAAGAAATATTTCTTATCTCGAAAAAATATATAACAACATTATCAACTATGCATATCTCCTCTTTTTTAAAAGCAGATAATTTATTTATAAGTCTATATTATTTCTAAAAATCTTCATAAATGTTGATCAATGATATATACAAATAAGATACAAATTTTGTGTACATCAAGTACATAATCATTGTATTTTTGTATCAATTAAATAATATCAACAAGATATTTGAAAGATCTAACCTTTTATCATAAACATATCACATCCGGTGATGATTCAAATCTTAATAAACTTAAAGTAATAATTCAAGTGTGTCTGAATGAATTAAATGAAAATAAATAATTTTAAAGTAAATAAAGGGATATAAAGAGAGTAATATGAAATTATAAATTTTATTCACAATTGTGTTATCATTCCACTTACCATAGCTTTATTCCTTTACTGCAGCGAAGTTTCTTTATTATATATCCATACGTAGTTGGAAATAACATTCACTACTGGGAATATTAAGAAATTGATTTTCATGTTTGATGAGAATATCATGTTTTATTCATAAATTGTAGTTCAGAACTATAAGTTCTGACAATAGAAGCTATTTTAAACTTTAGGTCTGATTAACTTTTTATTATTGCAAACTTCAGGCATCAATAACATATATAGTACAATTCAAAAGAATTAAGATATAATAAATATAAAATAAAACAAATCACACAAATTTGTATAATGCAAACAAAAATTACATACACATATTTGGAACTTTATGTTCTCTTTAAAAATATTTCTTTGATCTAGAACTTCAGGTTCTGATTTTATATTTTTATTTAGACATCGGGTCTAAAAAGGGAAGTTATATTTCAAAACTTCAATTTCTAATGGATAAGATTAATATTTGGAACTTCAAGTTCATAAATATGATATTATAAATTCAGAACATCAGGTTCTATGGTAAATTTAAAACTTCAAGTTCTATCCAAAATTTTATTTGATAGGGTTAGAACTTCAGTGACATGATCCAAAATGAGTTTTTTGGTAATATATGGAACAGTCTCGATTTTTGCCAAAACGGGCTCGAAATCAAATGAAACTTTATGATGCATCTCTTGGGCATAAAAGAAGCATACAAATCAGTTTTTTTGGGCCAAATTAACTTGAAGTCGTTGCTGATTGCATGGCTTGGTAATAATGGTATATTTGGGTCATTTTGGTGGATTTGGAAGATTTCATGGGTTCTGGAGCTTGGGCCATGCATGAGACTTTATATGAAGACTCTATTATGTCTATTGCATGTATAAAATGAGTCGTGTACGTGCATGAGCTTCCTTGATTGATTTCAGGCTTAATTTTCGAATTGTGCATTAGCAGTGGCTGAATTTACGTGGTTTTTATATTTTGGCCATAACTTTCTCATCTAATACCCGATTTTGGTGATTCAAGTTGCAGTGGAAATAAGACTAAAAGATCTACAACATTTTTGTTTATGTCAAGTCAAATTCGGACATCTTCTTGGTCAAAAATACAGACGTAAATTATCTCTATAGCTTTTATGTTTTATGTTTTTTAAGATTATGTTATGTTCAAGTGTTGAGCTAAACTTTAATTAAATTAGAAATCTTATTGATGAAAATTTGAAGATTTTTATGTGTTATTGGGTTTTATTATATTTGAGTAGAATTAGAGTTAGCCACCTATTAAAATGACATTATTCACTGTAATTGTAAATTTAGTGAAATAAAATAACAATTCGAGTAAAAATAAAAAAGACTAAAATTATTTGAAGTGATTGACAATTTTTAATTGGACTGCAATAATAAAATAAAATATCGGGGTTAGTGGGATCCACTTTTAACATTTCAAATTTAGAGAAATCTTACTTTTTTATAATATATAAATTGTCATTATTACACAGTTAATTTATTTCAGGAATTAATAATGTTAAAATATATAAAACCAACCATAAAGGCGGTGATAACATCTATCTATAACAAGTTTAGTTAGGTACTCAATTATGCTAAATATATAAAACCAATCATATAGGCGATAACAAAGTTTGTCAATAATTAATCCATATTTAATACTCTCTCATATAATATGAGGTAAAATATTAATTATGACAACCAATATTTGATTGTCTACAGCGAATCAAGACACCCTCAAATATAAGAGAAAATTACATATTAATTTTCATATAAAATTCATATATTATAATATAAGTAAGATTAATTATATTATTCATATTTAGAGTTTCACCATTTACCCAGTAGAATGGAATTAGCTACTCATGCTTTGAATAAAAACACATATAACTTTATAACTGAAAGAAAAAAGAAATTACAAGAAAATAAAAACACACAAGACACTTCTTCCAAATTTTTCAATAGATAAAATGACATAAGTATGAAAAACAATGAGAGGTGAGCACTTCTATTTATAGTAGAAATGTGCACCCCTCAATTATGAATTGTAACTTTAAAAATCAAATTATAGACAACAGAACCTGGGCGACGCGCTGTTCTAGGCTCGCGGCCTAGTTGGAAAGTACGAAATAACATGGAGTCGCCACCCGGTGTGAACGGGACAAAGATTTAAGGCCGCAATCACCCCTCGCAAGGGAAGACCTCAAACGTTGGGTTCGGAATGGTCCCTTACTTATGTCACTTGTGATGATATAATTTGTGCAATAAACTAACTAAATCTATTCAAGATTCATGCTCAAGGATACTTAGATCTCACATGCTTTCATCCAAATAATTCCACGCAATGTAACACAACAAGCATATTGAACCATTAAATCAACATGTATAAATCATTAGTCAAACGCATCATAAACTAAGAACATGCATAATGAACAACCTAAACATGCTTTAACAAATAAATAACAAATTAAATAAATCATGCTTTAAATAATAAACAAATAACCTAAAGACTATAACATGCTCAAATACAAGTTAGGATGAGACGAGATACATGTATCTTAAGTGGTACGTGGCATTGTATCCCGAGTGCAGACCATACTACCGTCCATTCGGAATCGGCTATGAATTTACGTTCGGGTTTCCATCCGATATACCACAAAAGGGAACACATATCCCGCTCATCCAACAATCACATCATGCTTCAAACGACTCTCATGCAATTATATATCAAAATAAATAAACAAAGATAAAGAAGATAAGTAAAAAGGTGCCCTCAGGTCTAACATCTTTTGTCGTCTAAGAAAGGGCGTTACACGTCCGTTGGAAGGGAGATTGATCCTATGCTTTTCCAATTCGTCTACTCAACGTTTCCCCTCATTGTTTTGATGCTTGGGCTGCTGTTTTAAGTCCGTTTCGCTGCTGTTTCGCTGTTCTGTTTCAGGTCACTGTTTTGGTCGTTTAGTGGACTGTTTTGGGTGATTTTGAGGCTTAGGGGGGGCGTTTGTAAGGATTTTTTAGGGAAACTTTATGGAGGTTTTTGGGATGGTGTTTATGTGATTTTAGGACTGTTTTATGGGTTAAAGACGCAACAAAAACTGACCAGAACAGGGGACGAAACTGTGCAGTTCAAGGTGCAGTGAGGGGTGTTTCGGGACTGTTTTGGGCGCTGAATTGGAGCTGTGAATGGGGGTCTTTTGTGCGAATTTGGGGCTGTATTTGAGACTTATTTTAAGGTGTTTTAGGGCTGTGAATGGTGGCTGGAACTCGGCAATGGAGGGCTGTGTGAAAATGGCTTGGGCGTGAGTGGTGTTGGTGTGAAGAAGGAAGATGCGGCAATTGGAGGGTTTTTGGCTTGGTGTTGCGGCAATGGAGGCTATTGGAAGGGCTTTGGGCGTGCAAAGGAGGCTTCACAAAGTGCTTGGACGTGCTGAGAGAAGGATGTGTGCTAGGTTTTGGATGGGGGTGAAGGCCTCTTTTTATAGTCAAAGAGAGAAGACTTTCCTAATTTGAATAGGAAAGAATCTCCTAATTGGTTCTTCATAAGGAATAGATCTCCTTATTTGGATTTGTGATTGGATTTGATTTGGTAGGGATTTGATTTGATTTCTTTTGTTTAGGTAAGGATTTGAATTGATTTAGGCATGTGTTAAATGTGATTTTGGCTAAATAGGGGAGTGATGGGCGTGAATCACCTTCCTTGGGCATGGGCTTGGTTTGACTGGTTTGACTTGGGTATTTTGGGTTTGGTTTGGGTTTGGTAAGTGGTTTGTGGGGTTTTGGGCCTAAGACAAGCTTTGAAACGGAAGTCCAACAAGCAACCGAAGCTCAAACAACGAGATTAAATCCATCAAAAATTCTATTTTCCAACTTTACCCTTCCAACGTCCGTTTCCCGCGGCTTTCATGACTAAAGAAGTAGTTGCCTCCATACGAGACTCATCATTGGGCTAATGTGTAAAAATGCAATGCCTACAGTCGCCCCCACTTTGATGGGACTTGTGCAGTGTATGACAATGACAATCCTATCAAAGTACATGCAATGCATTTTCACTTACCTAGCTCGCCAGCTGCCACCTGGTCTGCCTGCTGCTTCGAACTGAGTTGATTGTGTGATGGGCACCTCCGCCCTGGGACGCATCCCGAAACTACTAATGACAATGGGGTACCTCGACCCTCGAACTGATGATGTAGTGGGTACGCATCTCGACCTTGGGCACGCATCTCGGCCCGGAACTACAACCGACAACGGGGGCACGCATCTCGGCCCTGGGTACGCATCTTGACCCAATACCGCTGACAAGAGAGACCTCGCCCTAAATATGATGTAGTGGGTACGCATCTCGACCCTGGGCACGCATCTCGGCCCGGAACTACAATCGACGGGGGGGCACGCATCTCGGCCCTGGGTAAGCGTCTCGACCCAATACCGCTGACAAGATGGACCTCGCCATGAATATGATGTAGTGGGTACGCATCTCGACCCTGGGCACGCATCTCGGCCCGGAACTACAATCTACAACGGGGGTACGCATCTCGGCCCTGGGTACGCGTCTCGACCCAATACCGCTGACAAGAGGGACCTCGCCCTGAAATGATGTAGTGGGTACGCATCTCGACCCTGGGCACGCATCTCGGCCCGGAACTACAACCGACAATGGGGGCACGTATCTCGGCCCTGGGTACGCATCTCGACCCAATACCACTGACAAGAGGGACCTCGCCCTGAATATGATGTAGTGGGTACGCATCTCGACCCTAGGCACGCATCTCGGCCCGGAACTACAACCGACAACGGGGGCACGCATCTCGGCCCTGGGTACGCATCTCGACCCAATACCGCTGACAAGAGGGACATCGCCCTGAATATGATGTAGTGGGTACGCATCTCGACCCTGGGCACGCATCTCGGCCCGGAACTACAATCGACAATGGGGGCACGCATCTCGACCCTGGGTACGCGTCTCGACCCAATACCGCTGACAAGAGGGACCTCGCCCTGAAAATGACACTGATGGGGCCTCGCCCCCAATCTGATACTGACATGGGCTTCGCCCCTAAACTGATACTGATGTGGGCCTCGCCCCAGAGTGATGTGGGCTTCGCCCCCAGACCGATGTGGGTCTCGCCTCAAACTGATACGGTTGTGGGCCCCGCCCCTATCTGATGTTGTTATGGGCCTCGCCCTCAAACTAATACTGACGTTTATATTCCCATCTATTGTATTGCTTCTCCTCGAGATGGCCTTGGTAGATAAACATATTTTCGTCCTCAACGAATGCTTCATGTCAAAACCCGAGAACCTTCAAAGTACTCGATATACTCAAACCCGATCATCTGAACAGGTGATCTAAACTAGACTCATAGTGAGTGTGTGCAAAGGCTCTTTTGCAGCTTATTCCTAAAGCAAGCCAACTTGATGATTTTGCTTCGGAGAATCGGACTGATGGGTCTAACCAACCTGGATGTCTAGGTCACACTCTCTGATCAATTCGGAATACTCAACATGATATGGTCTTCTTTTATTGCATCGTCTCTGTCTTTTCATTCTTTTATTTTTTTTTTCTTTTCTTTTCTTTTTTTCTTTTCTTTTTTTTTCTTTTTTCTGACTCATACCTTTAAGGTAGCATTTCTCCTCACGGTGGTCCTAATACTCGCCCATGGGTAGCTTCACGCTTATCGGTTATAAGCGGTATTTCTTTTTCTTTTCATTACAGAGGCTTTTCTTTCTTTATTTCCAACCATATCATGTATCGTAGCAAAGGCAAATCAGTGTGGACATCCAGGCAAACGGTCATTCACCGATCCACCATCTTTCAACTAGTCATCTCAGCAACCGCTCAGGCTTCCACTGTGGAGATACCTTTGATCCAGTGCTTCATGAGTCTAGCCAAGATCAATCCATTCAGAATACCGGATAAGAGCACGTCTCGTACTTCTCGTTTCTAAGGCTTCTCCCTTACAGCACACAATGTCATCACTGGACATATGTCTAACTACCAAAGATTTCTCTCTCTCTCTCTTTTCTTTCTTTTCTCTCTTTTTTTTTTAACTCACTCACTCATTCCAAGGAACTCTTCCTCTCTACTGCTGACCATGTGGGCTTCGCCCCCGGGATCCAGACCCGAAATTCAAACTCAAAATGGGCCTCAACCCTCAGATCACCATCTGAATCTTAACACTGACGTGGACCTCAGTCCTAGGATTTCTACCCAAATTCAATACAGTGCTTTCGCTGTTTCTGATTGGCTTGTCTTTGCCGCTTTCTATTTTCTTCTTCGATACCTGTTAATATAAAACAAAAACACAAAACACGCAAAAAAAAAAAAGAATGCAATAATGGGTTATATGTGTGCATGCATGCATGAGTTCTCCTTATCCCGTTGGGTTAGGTCTTCTGATGGTGACTATTCAGTCTTCTGCCCCTCAGGAAAAATACAACTTCAATCTGTCACATTGATTGGCTCGGTGAACTCATTCCCTTCCAAGTCCGACAGTCTCACTGCTCCGTTTCCCATTACCTTCTGAACAATGTATGGTCCTTCCCAATTCGGTCTGAACTTCCCTCTTGGGTCTGTCGTCGACGGCTTCAACTGCTTAAGTACCAGATCACCTTTCTTGATCTTGGTAGGACGCACTTCTTATTAAATGCTCGGGCCAACCTCTTCTGATATAACTGCATGTGATGCAAGGAATTCATCCTCTCTCATCCATTAATGCTAACTGCTCAAACCTCTGCGAGGTCCATTCTCGTTCAGGAATATGTTCTGCTAATACCCGCATGGACTGTATCTCAACTTCCACCGGCAGTACCGCTTCCATTCCATAGACTAAAGAGTAAGGCGTAGCTCCAGTCGCCATCCTTACAGATGTTCTGTACCCCCACAGGGCATACGGCAGCTTATCAGCCTAGTCTTTGTAATTCTCCGTCATCTTCGCCAGAATCTTCTTTATTGTCTTGTTGGCCGCCTCAACTGCTCCATTAGCCTGCAGCCTGTATAGTGAAGACTTATGATGACCTATCCCATATCTCTGTAACATCGTCTTGGTCTCTCCCTGAAACTGGAACCCATTGTCCGTAACCACGTGATGCGGCATACCGTATCGGCAATATGTGGTTCTGGGCTGTGAACTTAGCCATCTGTTTTGCTGTTAACATTGCGGAACGACTCGGCTTCTACCCATTTAGAGAAGTAGTCCACTGCCACCACTATAAAGCGATGTCTGTTCGACGTATTCGGCCGAATTTCTCCGATCATATCTATTCCCCATGCTGAGAAAGGCCAAGGTTCTGACAACCCGTGCAACTCTGTGTGTGGCAAATGATTCAAATTCCCGTGCGCTTGACAGTCATGGCAGTGCTTTACCAGCTGCGTGCAGTCAGCCTCCATGGTTGACCAGTAAAAGCCTTGTCTCATAATTTTGCGGGACAAGTTCAAACCATTCATATGTGGCCCACATATACCAGCGTGCACTTCTTCCATTATCTTCTTAGCTTTTTCCTCTCTCAGACATTTCAGCTGAATACCATTGGCCTGCCTCTTGTAGAGTTCTCCCTTCATACTCACATACTGAGAGGCCAACTTCTGAACGACGATCCTGTCTTTTCTGCTTGCTTCCTCTGGGAATTCCCCATGTTCCACATACCTCTGAATATCATGATACCAAGGTTTCCCATCATCAACCTCTGCTACCGATATTCTCTCTATCTCATATATTGGTTTACTCGCCGTCGTCAACACAAGTGGTCTCATTACCAATTTCTCTGGATTCTCCCAAGTTGCGGCTAGTGTGGCCAATGCATCTGCCATCTGATTTTCTTCCCGCGGCAAGTGTTGAAACTTGCAATTAGGGATAGCCTGCGTTAGGTTTCTGAGGTGGAATAAGTATAGCTTCAACCGTTCCTCCTTTAATTCCCATTCTCCCTGCATCTGTCGGATCACCAACATCGAGTCTCCATAAACCTCTACGTTTGTAGCTCTCAAGGCTATCAATGCAGTCAATCCGAATGCACACGCTTCATATTCAGCCATGTTGTTAGTCACTCTGAATGTCAATCGCTTGGCCATAGGCAAAGTTTCTCCCTCAGGGGTGACTATTACAATCCCGATCCCGGCTCCTTTGCAGTTCACTGCTCCGTCAAAATACATCCTTCATCCTATGACTGTTATAGCTTGGATTTCTTCGTCGGGGAACTCAAACTTGTACTGATCCCCTTCAACAAGTTGTAAGGCCAGGAATTCTGCCACGGCTCGCCCTTTGATTACCTTTGAAGTGAGGTACTCGATGTCGAATTCAGTCAACAGTACTAACCATCTACCCAGCTTTCCAACTAGTGAAGGTACCGAATGTAGGTACTTCAAAGGATTCTTCTTTGCGACCACTTGGATCTTGTAAGACTGGAAATAGTGGCGTAATTTTCTGGACGCCCATACTACTGCGAGACAAATCTTCTCCACTTCCTGATAGCGAGCTTCGTACGGAAGCAACTTTTTACTGAGGTAGTAGATGGCGTGTTCTACTCTTGTCTCATCAGCTTGTACCATCATCGCCCTCAGCGCTCCGGGTTCAATAGCCAAATAAAGCACCAAAGGTCTGCCCTGTTTCGGAGGTCTCAGAACGGGAGGTTTCACCAAATATTCCCTTATCATGTCAAATGCTTCCTGACACTGCTCGTTCCACTTTACCGGCTGATCTTTCCTCAACAACTTGAAGATAGGCTCGCATACTGACGTCAATTTGGCAATGAACCGACTAATATACTGGATCTTCCATAGGAAGGCTCTGACTTCTTTCTCTTTCTTTGGTGCCAGCATTTATGTAATAGCTTTGATCTTTTCAGGATCCACTTCTATTCCACCCATTCCCACTGTGTGGCCGAGTAGTTTACCCGACGTTACTCCGAATACACACTTCTTAGGATTCAACCGCAAGTTGTACTTGTCCACTCGTTCAAGGAACTTCTCCAACGCTTCTATATGTCTGTCTCTTGTTTCTGACTTTACCATCATGTCGTCCACATATACCTCGATCTCTTTGTGCATTAAGTCATGAAACAAAGTAGTGGCCATCCGCTGATAAGTGGCTCTGGCATTCTTAAGCCCAAATGGCATTACCTTGTAGCAGTAAGTGCCTCATTCTGTAACGAAGGCGGTCTTGTGCTTATCTTCTTCAGCCATTAGCACTTGATTATATCCTGAGAACCCATCCGCGAATGAGTACATGGCAGACAACGCCGCACTATCTACAAGCACATCTATATGTGGTAAAGGGAAGTCATCCTTTGGGCATGCCTTGTTAAGATCTCTATAGTCAACACACATTCTGACTTTGCCATGTTTCTTTGGCACAGGCACGATGTTGGCCAACCACTCGGGGTATTTCACTACTTCCAAGAATCTCACATCTATTTGCTTCTTAACTTCCTCTCTGACCTTCTCGGCCCATTCGGGTCTCATCCGTCGGAGCTTTTGTTTCACATGATTCATATTCGGATATGTTGGTATCGCGTGCTGGGCAATACTTTGATCGACCCCAGACATGTCTTCGTAAGACCAAGCAAACACTTTGGCATATTTAATCAATATCTCTTCTAAGTTCTTCCGCTCTTCGGCGGTAACTTCACTCGCAATCAAGATTTCCTTGGGGCTCTCAGGCGTACCAAGGTTGAATGTATTTGTTCTGACGGAATTGATATCGAATATCCTTAAGTCATGCAAGTTAGAAAGTGGAGACTCAGTCAAGTAAGCAGAATTATTGTCTTTATTGCCAATAACAAAATGAGTACATTCAAACAAATCTGGAAGGAAAATATCTCATCCTCTACAGATATTTCTCCCTCTATAACAGGATCCTTCTCGGGTTTCTTCTCTTCCTCGAGAGTCAGGGTCTCCAGCTTCATAAGTTCTTCTTCCCACTCTTCTTTCTTCAGTTCTTTAACCAGTGGATTTTCTCCCAACACATCCTGGAAGATCTCAAACCCTGGTACCACAACCCCGTTCACTTCTACGGGTCCAGACTCTCTTTGATACCCCGATGCTTTGACGAAGCATTCCATCAACTTCAGCCCCTTCTTCTTGGCTTTCGGCTTGTCTTCATCAGAGAGGTATCCCAAGCCCTTCCGATTATTTGCCCCTGAAATCTGCGCTTTTCGAAGTTTCGAACCGGCCCGGCTCAAATTTCATCTTCTCCATAATTCGAGCTACCTGGGATCCACCCACTCCTCAAAAGTTGCCGACACTTGAAAACCTCGTAAAATGTTGTTTATTTCCAAGGTGGCTACAGCATTATCCGCTTCAGCTCGTATGGTGACAATTTCCCCTCCATATGGGAACTTAATCATCTGATGTAGAGTAGAGGGCACCCCTCCAAGCCCGTGAAACCAAGGTCTTCCCAATAATAAGGCAAATGTGGCTGGGATGTTCAGCACTGTAAATTCAACTTCATCCTCTACTGGCCAACCTTGACCATTGCGACAAAAGTACCTTCGACTCCTCGCTTGCTATCATCATAGGCTTTGATAGTCATGTTAGAATGACTCAACTCAGTTGGCTTGATACCCAACCTTGCCAGAATTTTCTGTGGGCACACATTGATGGAAGAGCCATCATCCACCATTACGCACGAAGTTCTCTTACCTCTCACCTCAGCTCGGATAAAGAGGGGCCTATTGTGGTTTCTCCCTTCAGCCGGGAGTTCTTCATCAGAGAAGGTTATCTGCAGAGCCTCTTTCTGCACTGACCCCACAAACATTGCCGGATTAGCATCCTTGGGTACAACTATTTTGCTCAAAGCCTCCACCATGGCCCGCCTGTGTTCTCCAGATGCACACAATAATTCCCATATGCTTAAGTGTGCCCGGGTCTTCTTCAATTGCCTCAGCACTACGTCTCATTCAGCAGACTCAGTGTTCTCAGTCATTCCCGGCCATCTGTCAATGCTTCCTTCCCCTTTTCAACAGTATCATTGTAAAAGCGCCCCCACTCCGGGTCATGCCTTTCACTTCTTCTTCCTCACCACCACTTGAGAAGTCTTCCCAAAAATCCTTCTCTGCCCAGTCTCATCTTCACTATTTCCCGGCCATCTGTCAATGCTTCATTCCCCTTTTCAACAGTATCATTGTAAAAGCGCCCACTCCGGGTCATGCCTTTCACTTCTTCTTCCTCACCACCACTTGAGAAGTCTTCCCAAAAATCCTTCTTCTGCCCAGTCTCATCTTCACTATTGATGTCCCAAATACCTAGGCAGCATGCTTGGTGGTCAAGGGTTCGGAGGACAACATCCTCGGGTAAGCCGGAATTGATCATGTAAGTAGGTGGGGGGACGGAGTGATAATTAGGCAAGGGATTGCGGTGTGTGTTTGGCTGGTCTCTTTCAGGGTCGGGGATTTTACGGGAGTTGATTAGGTCCTGGATCTCATGTTTGAGGCGAGCACAACTGTCAGTGTCATGGCCTTTTTGCTGGTGAAAGTGACAGTATAGGTTCAGGTTATATTGTGGTGGTAGGGGATTAGGAAGTGGTCGTGGTTCCAAGGGATTGAGAAGTCCTTGCCTTGCCAATTTCTCAAACTCTTTAGACAATGGCCTTCCCAGTTCGAAAAGCGCTGGTTCCTGACGGCGGCCACCTCAGCAGTGACAGGCTTAGTACCTGATGATCCTCCAACAGTTCTCATGTTTAGACTATAGAACTTTCTATTCTCGGCCTCTTCCTCCTCAATGTCCATGACAGTTTCCCTCAACTGTCGGAAATCTGCTATCATGGAGGTCATCCTTCTCAGCTTACCATAGATCGAGGGCTTAGTCCCCTTGATGATCATCTTAATCTGATCTTTCTCCGAGGGCCTGGTTTGCATCTTCAAGAGCTGGCTCCTCCAGCGGTCAACATACTCCTTAAAGCTCTCCTCAGGTTTCTGCTTAGTATTCTCCAAGTCGCGGAGCGACAAGTCGATCTCTAAGTCAGTGACATACTGCTTCAAGAAGGCGTCAGCCAACTCCCTCCAATCTTCTTTAACCTTCTTCTCAAGGCTATGATACCAAACCACAGGTGCCCCCTCAAGTGACATCCCGAACATCTTCTGGACCTGGCGCTGAGATAGGCCAACTGAACTCATCACCGAGACATATTGTCGCAAATGGACCCTCGGGTCCCCATTCCCATTAAACTTTGCGATGTCAGGCATTTTGAACTGCGCGGGCAACTGCTCCTCAAAGGTCATTGAATCATAATCCAGTAGATCCTC
The DNA here is from genome assembly GCA_019454045.1 of Zanthoxylum bungeanum. Lineage (NCBI taxonomy): Eukaryota > Viridiplantae > Streptophyta > Magnoliopsida > Sapindales > Rutaceae > Zanthoxylum > Zanthoxylum bungeanum. The sequence goes on along the minus strand of SKCR01046050.1, from coordinate 23,607 downwards.
ATGTTTCCCCCTCAGCTTACGGGTGACAGACTCCATCTGATCACGGAGCCTTTGCATTTCAGCCTGAGTTCCAGTTATCCTACCAGTGGCATAGTCAGCCAGATCATCATCAAATACCGGAGCATCATCATTTACTCCACTCGGAGGGCTCTCCCGCCTCTCATTCTCAGATCCTCCCGCAGCGCGGGGCACAGCCATATTAGACATGGCAGCAGTCAGAGCTTGCAGTTGTTCAGTCATCTTGGCGACGTTAGCTTCCATCTGATCCATTCTAGACCCCTCGTTGACGGATTCACTCATATTCGCTGAAGGTCTTTTGACTAATCTGCCCTCTTCTCTAACCCAACAGGAATCTATGTTGCCTCTCTTAAGGCCACGTGTCAGTGTATATGTGTGTGATGTATGTAATAGATAAAATTATAAAAGAAACTTTAAACTACTTGGCCCATTATCATTTTAAAATATTTAATCACACCATCGCGTGGTGCAAACTTGTCCCAGTTGAAAAGGCCCAACAGGTTTACGCTTTGCGATGATACGGTTAAATGATTTCAAATGATAAGAGGCCCATTCACAAAGTGGCCCACTGGCATTTTAGAAGCTTTTGGCCCAACTGTCAAAGGACACAACTTGCCCCAGTTTAAATGGCCCAACAAGTTCACATCTTTTGACAAAAGGTCCAACTGGATCCAAATGACGGCGGTCCAACACACAAATATAAAATAAATAACTACCGGTTCTTTCAAGGCTAAGTTTCAAGTGGGTTCACGGGGCGCGGACAAAGGCTCTCGTTGACGAAGGTTTGCCCACAACTAGGACTCCCACTCAAGGGTTCAAGCGACCAAGTGAGCGCACCTTTTTTATACCTTGTGGTACGTGCCGACGAGTTACGGTGTGTGACTAAATGTCGAATCAATTTCCCGTTGTAGATTCCCCAGAAGGAGGGTGGAGCGAGGCTCAATTAAGTACCCAAGCCCCTTAGGCTCTTATCGCCTTGGTGTCAGGAATAAACAACGAGTCCTTCAAACTAGTATGTCACAACGAGCTACAAGTAATGGTTATCTAGGTGTCTTCACAGCTTTTCCCCGAAGGTAGTGAGTGAAGGAAGACACCCAACCATCACCTAGCTTCGACAAAGCCTTTGATTAACCCCCTCAACCCACTATAGAAACGGTCAACTAATGCACAAATTATACACATCACAATACATGATTTCGAGGCCAATTCTTTAGGCCCAGTGGAGTCGCCAGACTGTAGACAACAGAACCTGGGCGACGCTGTTGTTCTAGGCTCGCGGCCTAGTTGGGAAGTACGAAATAACATGGAGTCGCCATCCGGTGTAAACCGGGACAAAGATTTAAGGCTGCACTCACCCCTCGCAAGGGAAGACCTCAAACCGTTGGGTTCGGAATGGTCCCTTACTTATGTCACTTGTGATGATATAATTGTGCAAAAACTAACCGAATCTATTCAAGATTCATGCTCAAGGGTACTTAGATCTAACATGCTTTCATCCAAATAATTTCACGCAATGTAACACAACAAGCATATTGAACCATTAAATCAACATGTATAAATCATTACCCAAACGCATCATAAACTAAGAACATGCATAATGAACAACCTAAACATGCTTTAACAAATAAATAACAAACTAAATTAAATCATGCTTTAAATAATAAAAAAAATAACCTAAAGACTATAACATGCTCAAATACAAGTTAGGATGAGACGAGATACATGTATCTTTAAGTGGTACGTGGCATTGTATCCCGAGTGCAGACCATACTACCGTCCATTCGGAATCGGCTATGGAATTTACGTTCGGGTTTCCATCCGATATATACCACAAAAGGGAACACATATCCCGCTCATCCAACAATCACATCATGCTTCAAACGACTCTCATGCAATTATATATCAAAATAAATAAAACAAAGATAAAGAAGATAAAGTAAAAAAGGTGCCCTCAGGTCTAACCTCTTTTGTCGTCTAAGAAAGGGCGTTACACGTCCGTTGGAAGGGAGATTGATCCTATGCTTTTCCAATTCATCTACTCAACGTTTCCCCTCGTTGTTTTGATGCTTGGGCTGCTGTTTTAAGTCTGTTTCGCTGCTGTTTCGCTGTTCTGTTTCAGGTCACTGTTTTGGTCATTTAGTGGACTGTTTTGGGTGATTTTGAAGGCTTAGGGGGGTGCGTTTGTAAGGATTTTTTAGGGAAACTTTATGGAGGTTTTTGGGATGGTGTTTAGGTGATTTTAGGACTGTTTTATGGGTTAAAGACGCAACAAAAACTGACCAGAACATGGGACGAAACTGTGCAGTTCAAGGTGCAGTGAGGGGTGTTTCGGGACTGTTTTGGGCGCTGAATTGGAGCTGTGAATGGGGGTTTTGTGAGAATTTGGGGCTGTATTTGAGACTTATTTTAAGGTGTTTTAGGGCTGTGAATGGTGGCTAGAACTCGGCAATGGAGGGCTGTGAAAATGGCTTGGGCGTGAGTGGTGTTGGTGAAGAAGAGAAGATGCGGCAATTGGAGGGTTTGTTGGCTTGGTGTTGCGGCAATGGAGGCTATTGGAAGGGCTTTGGGCGTGCAAAGGAGGCTTCACAAAGTGCTTGGATGTGCTTGAGAGAAGGATGTGTGCTAGGTTTTGGATGGGGGGTGAATGCCTCTTTTTATAGGCAAAGAGAGAAGACTTTCCTAATTTGAATAGGAAAGAATCTCCTAATTGGTTCTTCATAAGGAATAGATCTCCTTATTTGGATTTGTGATTGGATTTGATTTGGTAGGGATTTGATTTGATTTCTTTTGTTTAGGTAAGGATTTGAATTGATTTAGGCATGTGTTAATGTGATTTTGGCTAAATAGGGGAGAGTGAGAGTGAGTAGTGGTGAGTGATGGCGTGAATCACCTTCCTTGGGCATGGGCTTGGTTTGACTTGGTTTGACTTGGGTATTTTGGGTTTGGTTTGGTTGGTAAGTGGTTTGTGGGGTTGGGGCCTAAGACAAGCTTTGAAACGGAAGTCCAACAAGCAACCGAAGCTCAAACAATGAGATTAAATCCATCAAAAATTCTAAAACGTCCGTTTCCCGCGGCTTTCATGACTAAAGAGAGTAGTTGCCTCCTTACGAGACTCATCATTGGGCTAATGTGTAAAATGCAATGCCTACACAAATACAAATAAAAAAACTTCTACTAATTTATTTTTTTCTTTTTCCTTTTTCCTTTTTGACTTTTATTATTTTTTTTTTTTTGATCATTTTGTAAACATTTGTCATAATCCACTTAAAGTTGTTGATTGTAACATTTCCGAAATTGTAAACTATTAGAACGTCATTTTAAGTTTATGGCCTCTAAAATCCAAATGTCAAGTTCATTTTCTAGTTATGCATTCAAGTATTATTCACCTACATAATAAATAAAAATCACAATAAAAATATATAAAATATAAATTTAATTATATTTCACAAATGCTCTAAATTAGGGGATTAATGAAACTATAAGTGTAAAATTATTAATTTCTCTTTATTAAATGTACACTTTTAGTGTTCATCACTTATAAACGTGTGGCAAACGTTGTGGTACTGTATTACTGTTCAAGATTCTCTAAAGAAATAAAGAAAGGTTCTTGAGGGTAAGGTTCCTTAAGGATTGGACTTGATCTTGAAATGATTTTGTTCCTACAAAATCAAAATTCACGATTCTTAGGTCTTAAAATACATGGATGGGTCTGTTGGACAATTATGACCCATAGCATCACTATTTGTAAAAGACATTGTGATTTTTGTACAAATTAACTATGTGACAATGAAAATTGCATTTTATCATTTTGTAATTTGATTACTTAAATATATAAATGATTAAAAGTCCTTTATCAGTTTCGGATTATAAGATATGAGACAATATCAATCCATAAAGGTTAATCATTAAATATCCATAGTCGTAGTATTATCGAAACTGGACATCGATAATGCGGAATAGACTAGTATTGCACTTGTGCGTGTTATGGAAGCGTAACAACATAGTTCTCATATATTTAAGTATTGGATACTTATGCAAGTGGATATGAGGTTGTGTTTACCGATGGTACGGAAACAGCTTCGCTCTGGATAGACCCCGCGGAATCTCATTGGTAGTATGACTATGTGTCTATGGGAATCCGCATCATGGTAGGTGTATTTGGTCTTAACCTGAGACTTGCATCGCTAGTACTTGCGACAATCAATACGTTTTGGTTTTGGTCGTCCAGGACTTTAATAGGTTCTGTGTACGCCTTTTCTGGGTTTATTGAGAATCGTAGTGTATTGGGTGTGATGTCAAGACGGAAGTATCACTTCAGTCATATGGAGATGATGATCACGCAGGGATACAGAACTGGTACTCTAATTGGTTACAACCATCGGGATAACATGACAATGTCATGATTATCCGATTAAAGAGACTAGTTGCTTGTGATCTGATATATACTTCGTATGGGGCAAACACTTTTCCAGCCCCAGGCCTTGCATGTGGCATCCGATACTGGATCGCAATACGCAATACTACGTATATTACACATGACATAGATTATATATTCCTTTAAGAATATTTCTGGAGAATTGGGTAGGCACGGTGCTTTGCTAGAAGTCAACCATGTCTCGTAAATCGGTAAAAATATGGTACGAGGTACGCACGTGTTCGGATAGTCCGACGACCGATTTACTGCCAAAATATCCAGGGATCTCATGGGTCGCTTCCCGAAGATTCACCGATGACGTATGATTCGAACATAATTAATCTGAGATTAATTACGGAGAGATTTTATCTGGGATAAAATACTATTTGAAGAGAAAAAATGATCAATTTGTAATTAATCAATAAAATAATATATTTGATATATTAAATGAAATTGGATTTCGACACGGAATTAAAATTAAATTTTAATTCGGGCGAACGAATTAATTTAGAATTAATTCGCGAGCGACGTGAATAATAATTTTGCTAGGCATAATTATTTAATTAAATTTGATTTAATTACGTCGCAACGGAAAATTTGTTAATTTGGAATAACGAACCCGAGCCCGGGATGTGTTTGCGGGCTCACTCGGATTTTGAATTAAAATGGGGCCCACAAGTCACATCACGTGTCACATCAATTGTCACTTCAGTGATGGAAGTCATGTCAACTTTTTGGTGATGACATCTAGTCACTTTAAGTGATGGGAGTAGTTGGGAGTAATAAATGCTATTTTCCCTCTAAATCTTGGTTTTTGCTTTTTGGAAAATGATATACCAAAATTTGTTTTGACTTTTTCATAACTTGTATTTGTTTTAGAAACCAAAACAAGGAAAAAACAAAACTCTCTCTTTCTTTTCACCTTGGCCGAATACACAAGGATTATTGGGGAAATTTTGTTGCAAAATTTCTCCTTGCTAGCACACAAAGATTCATACTAGGTGATAGGGAAACTATCATTTGAGTTTGGAATCTCAACCTTCAAGCTTGGAGCTTCAACAAACAACTTCAAATAAGAGATCTTGGAGGACTTCTCAAAGGAAATTTTTTTGTTCTACACGCATCCTACAACCGTTCAAAGTGAGTATTTTTCCGCAACTTTACTTTGAGTATTCACATGTTTCAAGCTTTATATGATCTTGTGATGACCTTAGAACCAACAATGGTATCAGAGCCTATTGAGCATGAAATTTGATTAGGGTTTATATACTAAAATTTGGGTTTTTTTTATTTGAGCATATTTTAATCAATTGTTTGTTTAAGTATGCTTGTATGTTGATAACTTAGAGTTATGCATGATCAATTTTATGAAAAATTAATTGGATTAATTTTGCCCAAAAAATTTGGCTTGGCCGAATGTGTATATGCCCTAAAGTCATGATTTTTTGTTTTTAAATCATTGGATGAGTTTAAAGACATGATAAATATTGATTTATGATTTAATTGGATTGAATCGAAATCGGATATAAAATCTTTCTAATTGTCGTGACCAACCTAGCATGTAAATGAGTTGATTTTGTTTCAATATGTTGGACATGTGTTGAAAATAATAATGCATGATTAATTGATTAAATTAGTATTTTGGAAAATATTAATTTAGATAATTAATTAGTGCAATACACTTTAATTAATTAAATTATGAAATTTTGAATATTAGAATTTAATTAATTGGGCTTAATTTGGAATTGGGCTAAAAATGTTGTATTTGGGCCTAATGGGCTTGGTTGGGCCAAGATTGGTTTAGGACAATTGGATTGGATCCAAATTGGGCCTAAACCATTCCATTAAGTCCAAATATAACAAATGGGCCTTTAAACATTTAATTGGGCCTAATGGGCCAAAATTGATTTCTTGGCAAATATGGTGATTCCTTAATTGGGCATTGGTATTGGGTTTGACCCATATTGACCAAAGCCCATGCCTTAAGAAATTAATTAAAAGCTCATTGGACTTTAATTAAATGAACATTGGATGTTAATTGGGCTTTGAGACCCATTAAGATTAGATTTAGAATCTAAGTCGTAAAGGTGCATTAAAAAGTGTAATTATTTAATTTGGAATTAAAATTAGAATTAGTATTGAATACAAATTAAATTAGATTTAAAATTGTAGTTCAATAATTCAAGAATTCATACTTTGAGTACTTATTCTTAAACGAGTTGGACTCGAGCAAATCAAATCGTTGTTTGAACATTTGATGATCACTTTATTCAAAGATTAATTATTGGATTAGATTGATTGAATAACATGCTTTGTGTGAATACATGGATGTGTTGTATGAATATTGATTTTGGAAATTGTTGTAAATTTAGAATTTATTAAATTGGACATGCATGTACCAGCCTTATCTCTCGATTCTTTGTAATTCTCTTCTCACCTAATTCCCCTCAATGTTAATGAGGTTTCTTTAATTGTATTATGTAATTGGGTATAAGTTAGAATAGTGCTAGCCGGGGGGGAGATGAAAGGGAGTGTGATTGTTCTAGGAACAATCTGTGAGATATCCATCCGCATATCATTATTAATTATTTATCGCGCCTTATTATGCTTTTAGAATGCATGTTTAAGGGTGTATGATGAGACCTAATCAAAGATAAAATTGGTTGCCAATTTATGCGAAAAACCCTCAACAAATATTAAGTGTTTTCCTTTCATTGAGTGATTCTTTCTCAAGATCCAAGATTGGCACTGGTTTGTTGGCCAAAGTCAAGATCTTTGTCCATCGCGGATGTGTTTGAATCATGAAGGCTTTGTTCCATATCGTATGTATTGTCCAAGTTGTGATTTGTTGGCAAAGTCAAGATCACTTCTTGTCCATCGACATCGATTATGAAGCTTTCCAAAGTCAATGGGTTCCGCTTAACTGGAATCATTAAGCTTGTTGTGCGCCAAAGCCAAGGCTTAGTTGATTGAGAGGAAAATGTTAGTAAAAATATATTGGATATATTGGCATATATATTGTATATATGTTTCGGACTTGGAGGTCCACCTACCGGATCTAGGAATTGGATGAGATCCAATTGATCTTAGAGATCTACCTAGTTAAATATCATACAGCGTGTTGGCCAAAGTCAATGTTGTGTGTTATTTAACGGGATCCTAGCCCACTAGGAAACTAGGTTTCCCGAGTACTCAATAGAGGGTTAGAGGCTCGCCGAAAAATAGTGGGAGGCCAGTATTGAATTTGCAATTTCGTTCAAATACTTGGCTTTACGCGCTTTCAAAATATTTCGTCAATTATATTTATTAGTTGGACTAATATTTTATTATTTTTCTTGTAACGGTTAGACTGTACCCATACATCGTTAATTGAATAGTTTGACTATTGCAATTAAGATGACAGAAAATTAAGCATTAGAGATATTATCATGGGCGACAATGTCTTTAATGGCATAAACTTTCAAGATTGGGACATGAATCTCAGGATTGTCCTGGGATCCGAGAAGTTGCTCTACACTATAGAGAGACCTCTTGGGCCTAAGCCTAGATCTGATCAGATAGTTGAGCTAGAGCTTTGGAAGACTCATAGCAATGACAACTTCACTACTCAATCTATAATGCTTGCTGTTATGACTCAACAATTCTGTCGTCAAAATAAGGGATTGGATCCCTATAACATGATGGCGAAGTTGCATGATCTTCATCTATCTAATCTTTGATCGCAGAGATATGATGGTTACAGAAGAAGCTCTTTCGTGCTCGCATGTCAGAGGGTACATCTGTTGAGCACCATGTGTCACATATGATTGCTGACATTGAGCAGTTGGGACATATGGGCATTGTCTTCGAGGCTGAGACTTCAATAGATTTGATCTTACAGTCTCTCCCCGACACTTGGAGTGGGTTCATCATGAACTACAATATGATGAACCAAGACAAACTCTTGGAGAGTTGATGTCCATACTGCGCGAAGCAGAAAAAGAGCTCTTAAAGGGCAAGAAGCGCGAGGCACAATTCGCTTCAACATCTCAGTCTTCGAGGGCTTAGCCTAAGGCGACTGGAGGTAAAGAAGAAGAAGAAGAAGAAGAAAAAAGGCAAGGCCAAATCGTCAAAACCTTCTGGGAAGGGTAAGGATAAATCCCAAGATGTATGTCTGTAGTACGTAAAGCGGGGTCACTGGAAGCGTGACTGCCGCGAGTACAAGGCACACATAAAGGAAATCAAAGCGGGCAAGGCACCGGCTTCAGGTATGTTTGTTATAGAAATAAACATGTCTACTACTAGTTTTAAAAATTAGATTTTTGATTCTGGTTGTGGTAATCATATATGTACTGATGTGCAAGATCTGCAGATTAGCATGAGACTGGCCTCATGAGAGATTGACCTTCGCATTGGAAATGGGACACGAGTCGCCGTTTTGGCCATTGGCACTTTTGTTTTGGAACTGCCATCAGGGCATGTACTTAAACTTTTAGACTGTTATTATGTACCTAGTTTGACTAGAATATTATTTCTGTATCTATGTTAGCCCAATGTGGGTATACTTTTGTATTTAGAAACACTGGGTGTTTTATGTATAAAAATGATATGGAGATTTGCACTGCTGATATAAATAATGGTCTTTATATTTTGAATATAAATCAATCTCTCAAACATATAATGTAACAAATAAAAGGCTTAAACTAAGTAACAAAGATGAAACTTATATGTGGCATTGTCGTCTGGGACACATTAACAAGACTCGCATATCCACACTTTCGAAGAGTGGGTACTTGGACGGATTTGATCCAAATTCATATGACGTCTATGAATCTTGTTTATTAGGCAAAATGCATAAATCACCTTTTAGCGGTAAAGGTGCACGTGCCACCGAACTGTTAGCCCTCGTTCATAGTGACGTATGTAGGCCCATGTCTAGCCAGGCTAGAGATGGATATGAATACCTTCGTAACCTTTACAGATGATGCATCGCGTTATGGTTATGTATATCTTATGAGACACAAGTCGGAAACCTTTGAGAAATTCAAAGAGTTTCGACACGAAGTAGAAAAACAGACCTGCAAAAGTATTAAGACATTACGGTCGGACCGTGGTGGCGAATACTTAAGCAGTGAGTTTCTTGATTACTTGAAAGAGTATGGTATTCTTTCACAGTGGACTCCTCCCGGAAACCGCAATTAAACGGTGTGTCCGAACGGAGAAACCGAACTTTGTTAGACATGGTAAGGTCTATGATGAGTCGCACAGAGCTACCTATTTCCTTCTGGGGATATGCATTGAACAGTGCAATACTTATTTTGAATAAGGTTCCGTCAAAGTCTGTTCAACAGACACCATATGAAATATGGACAGGAAAGAAACAGGATTCTCATTCCTGAAGATTTGGGGATGCTGGGCATACGTCAAACGTTTGGAAGGTACCAAACTAGAACCCAAATCGGATAAATGCCTATTTGTAGGGAAACCAAAGGATGTTACTTCTATCACCCACAAGAGAACAAAGTATTTGTTGCTCTACATGCGGTTTTCCTTGAGAATGAATTCTTAAATACAGTGGCTAGTGGGAGGAAAGTAGAACTCGATGAAAATCGGAGTGATACAGTTCCTGGCACAGAATCCTTAACATAACATGAACAGTTCATCAGGGATGAAACTGTACCACAATCTTCGAATACACAAGAACCGCGTAAGTTGGAGAGAGTTAGAAAATAACCTGAGAGGTATGGGTTTCTGATCTCACTTCATGTGGATATCAATATTATTGAGGAAGATGACCGGCTACGTATGAGGAGGGGATACAAGGTATCGACTTCGGTTTATGGCAAGATGCCATGAATTCCGAAATGGATTCCATGTACACCAACCAAGTTTGGACACTAGTTGATGCACCAGAATGCATAAAGCCTATTGGTTGCTAATGGGTCTTCAATAGGAAGATCGATATGGATGGCAACATACAAATGTACAAAGCTATGGTTGTAGCAAAAGGGTATCGTCAACAACATGGTGTCGATTACGACGAAACTTTTCCACCTGTTTCCATGATAAAATCCATTCGAATTATGCTTGCTATTGCTGCATATTTCAATGACGAGATATGGCAAATGGACGTCAAAACTACTTTCCTTAACAGAAACCTTTTGGAGAATGTTTATATGCAACAGCCTGACAGTTTTGTCTTACCTAGACTTACAAACAAGGTTTTTAAGTTAAATGGATCCATTTATGGATTGAAGCAAGCATCGAGTTCTTGGAACCAACATTTGATGAGATCATAAAAGAATATGATTTCATTCAAAACGAGGATGATCCTTGTGTATATAAGAAGGTTAGTGGGAGTGCACTGACATTCATTGTCATTTACATTGATGATGTATTACTTATTGGCAATGACATTCACATGTTAACATCGGTGAAAGCTTGGTTTTCATTAAAATTCTCTATGAAGGATCTGGGAGAAGCAACATTTATTCTGGGAATAAAGATCTACCGGGATAGATCTAGAAAGCTGCATGGACTCTCCCAGAGCACGTACATTGACAAAGTGTTGAAGAGATTCAATATGGATCAATCCAAGAGGGGACTGTTGCCAGTGTCACATGGTGTCGCTCTATCTAAGGACATGTGTCCTAAAACTCAAGATGAGAGAGGACAACATGAGTCGGATCTCGTTTACCTCGGCATTCGGATCGATCATGTATGCCATGATATGTACGCGACCTGATGTCTCGTATGCTTTGAGCATGTGTAGTCGCTATCAGGCCGATCCGGGTGATGGTCACTGGATGGCGGTTAAGAATATCATTAAGTATCTTAGACGAACTAAGGATGCTTTCTTAATCTATGGAGATGGAGAACTTGAGGTAACTGAGTATACCGATGCAAGTTTCCAAACCGATAAAGACGACTGCAAGTCGCAATCCGGGTACATATTTTGTTTGAATAACAGAGCAGTAAGCTGGAAATCTTTCAAGCAAGAGACTGTTGCCGATTCAACTACAGAAGCGGAGTACATTGCTGCAGCTGAAGCAGCAAAAGAGGCAGTTTGGATCCGTAAATTCCTAATTAGATTATGAGTAGTTCCGTTAGCAGCTGAGCCGTTCCATTGTATTGTGACAATAACGGGGCTATAACGCAGGCTAAGAAACCAAGGTATCATCAACGATCCAAGCATGTTTTCGACGTTTCCATCTGATTCGTGAGATCATACATCGTGGTGATGTGAAGATCGAGAAGGTCGCATCATAGGACAACATTGCAGATCCGCTGACAAAAGTTATTCCTCGGCAAAAGTTTGAGCGACATGTACATAGTTCAGGTGTTAGATGCTTGAGTGACTGGCTATAAGCTAAGTGGGAGATTCTTGGACAATTATGACCCATAACGGCACTATTTGTAAAAGACATGTGACAATGGAAATTATATTTTATCATTTTGTAATTTGTTTACTTAAATATATAAATGATAAAAGTCCTTATGATTAGTTCCGGATTATAAGATATGAGACAATATCAATCCATAAAGGTTTAATCATTAAATATCCCTAGTCGTAGTATTATAGAGACTGGACATCGATAATGCGGAATAGACTAGTATTGCACTTGTGCGTGTTATGGTAGCGTAACATCATAGTTCTCATATATTTAAGTATTGGATACTTATGCAAGTGTGATAGGAGGTTTTGTTTACCGATGGTACGGAAACAGCTTCGCTCTGGATAGACCCCGCAGAATCTCATTGGTAGTATGACTATGTGTCTATGGGAATCCGCATCAGGGTAGGTGTATTTGGTCTTAACCTAAGACTTGCATCGCTAGTATTTGCGACAATCAATACGTTTGGTTTTGGTCGTCTAGGACTTTAACAGGTTCTGTGTACGTTCTTCTGGGTTTATTGAGAATCGTAGAGTATGGGTGTGATGTCAAGACGGAAGTATCACTTCAGTCATATGGAGATGATGATCACGCAAGGATACAGAATTGGTACTCTAATGGGTTGCAACCATCGGGATAATATGACAAGGTCATGATTATCCGATTAAAGAGACTAGTTGTTTGTGATCCGATATATACTTCGTACGGGGCAGACACTTTTCCAGCCCCAGGCCTTGCATGTGACATCTGATACTGGATTGCAATACGCAATACTACGTATATTACGCCTGACATAGATTATATATTCCTTTAAGAATATTTCTGGAGAATTGGGTAGGCACAGTGCTTTGCTACAAATCAACCATGTCTCGTAAATCGGTAAAAACGTGGTACGAGGTACGCATGTGTTCGGATAGTCTGACGACCGGATTTACTGCCAACATATCCAGGGATCTCATGGGTCGCTTCCCGAAGATTCACCGATGACGTATGATTCGAACATAATTAATATGGGATTAATTACGGAGAGATTTTATCTAGGATAAAATACTATTTGAAGAGAGAGAACGATTAATTTTGAATTAATCGATAAAATAATATATTTGATATATTAAATAAAATTGGATTTCGACACGGAATTAAAATTGGATTTTAATTCGGGCGAACGAATTGATTTAGAATTAATTTCCGAGCGACGTGAATAATAATTTTGCTAGGCATAATTATTTAATTAAATTTGATTTAATTACGTCGCAACGGAAAATTCGTTAATTTGGAATTAACGAATCCGAGCCCATGATGTGTTTGCGGGCCCACTCGGATTTTGAAATAAAATGGGGCCCACAAGTCACATCACGTGTCACATCAATTGTCACTTCAGTGATGGAAGTCATGTCAACTTTTTGGTGATAGACATCTAGTCACTTTAAGTGATGGGAGTAGTTGGGAGTAATAAATGATATTTTCCCTCTAAATCTTGGTTTTTTGCTTTTTGGAAAATGATATACCAAAATTTGTTTTGACTTTTTCATAACTTGTATTTGTTTTAGAAACAAAACAAAGGAAAAACAAAACTCTCTCTTTCTTTCTCACCTTGGCCGAATACACAAGGATTATTGGGGAAATTTTGTTGCAAAATTTCTCCATTGCTAGCACACAAAGATTCATACTATGTGATAGGGAAACCATCCTTTGAGTTTGGAATCTCAACCTTCAAGCTTGGAGCTTCAACAAACAACTTCAAATAGGAGATCTTGGAGGACTTCTCAAAGGAAATTTTTTTTTTCTACACGCATCCTACAACCGTTCAAAGTGAGTATTTTTCCGCAACTTTACTTTGAGTATTCACATGTTTCATGCTTTATATGATCTTGGGATGACCTTAGAAACCCAACAGGGTCTTCTTGGGAATAAACACAAGAAAGTTCTTATCATTTGGTATCATAAACTCAGGGTTCTAAGATCAAAATTTTCTCTATTTTTATTATTTTATGAAGTCTTTATGTTTCTTTTTTTGTCTCTTTTTTTGTTTTTGGTCAGGTCTTATGTGTTCTTATTGAGTCTTGCATGAAATAGAGTCAAAAAATCGACAAAAATTCAAATTTGCATCAATTTCAAAATCTGTCCAAACTCAATTTTTTATTATTTTCTTTGTATTTTGCATGTTTATGACTGAAATTTTTGTTGTTATTATAATGGTCTTGTATGATAATAGCAAATAGGATTCAATTCTTGAAATTTTTGAGTCATTAGAGTCAGAAATTCCAAAAAAAAAAAATCAGTCTTATAAGTCCAAAATTTTCCCACTGCACACCAAATTTCAAATAGCAATAACTTTTGACCCATAATATATTGATTTCATAGTACTCAATGGGATGAAGTTGATAGTGGAGGTTTCAAGACCTTATGTGTGCATATCGATTCCCGAATGCCTTGTCAAACATTAGTTACGAGATTAATTATTTTTATTTATTTTCTTTATTTGTTAGTTAAAACAAGAAAAAGGTTGGGATTGATAACTTGTTTTGTGTGTTGAAAGCTATAATGCTCTTGCTTGAGTCCTAGTGATCCTCAATAAAAAAAAAAGGTTGAGTCTTGTTTTCCACATATGGTAAATGAATTGGTTGATATTATGGGGCAACTAAGAGATAATATCTTTCGTATTATAGTATTTGTAAAAGATAAGGTGTGTAGTATGATTATTGATGGGGAACTTAGACTAATTAAGTTAGTATCAATCTCGTGGGGAAATTAGAGTTATAATTGCTACACCATCCTAAGCCTTATATATTACGAGGTTTACCTAATTATGATGAAGTTAAGGTAGATTATCAAGTTATGGTTGCATTTACTACTATGAGGTTTAATGATGAGGTGTTGTGTGATGTGGTGTCTATATTTGATTGTCAAATATTGTTGGGTGGTTCATGAAAAATGATAAGCAAGCGTGGCATCATGTCGAAAAGAATAAGTATATTTATGTCAGAGATGGGAGATCAGTGATTATTAATCTTCTATCACTACAACAAACCTATAAAGATCCATTAATAATGAAAATGAGAAGTGATGTCGAAAATACGAAACGAGTGTTCGAGTGCTTGGAGAATAAACTTACTAGTGAGGTTATGTGTGAAAATAGGAAAATATGGGCATAACCATAAATGAGTAAGTAGTGAAGAGTGGGTGTGGGGACGAAATTATTGTTATTGTTGAGGTGGATGACTTAGTTGTTACTGGTGATGATAAATGTGAAGATCAATGCATGGCCATATGTGTTTATGATGAAACTACATGTGTAGCCGAATGTATTAAGAGTTTTGAGCATCAAAATGAGAGTAGTGAGTTAGGAAACACTTGGGTAAACACTTGTGAGAGTTTGTGAGTCTTGAGCATGTGAGATTTTTTGTAAATGACATTGAGAATGTGAATTTAATTAGGAATCTCAGTGGGGCAGATAATGAAATTAAAAGTGAGTATGAAAAAAGAATGGGAAAGATAGGAGAATGGAAAATCTTTGTTTTCCTAACATTGACACTTCCCTTCCATGTCTTTATTCTTTGTTTCAGGATTGTTATCCAATTAATTTTATCATTAATATCTATGATCAGGGTGCAGATTCGAGGACGTATTATATTCAAGAGAGGGGGAATGATATGATCCAAAATGAGTTTTTTGATAATTTTATAGACGAGTCTCGATTTTTGTCAAAATGAGCTCGAAATCGAATGAAACTTTATGAGGCATATCTTGGGCATAAAAGAAGCATGCAAATCAGTTTTTTTGGCCAAATTAACTTGAATTTGTGGCTAATTGTATGGCTTGGTCAAATAAGTTCAAATCAAATTAACTTGAAGCAGTGTATTTGAAGACTAGTAGCAGCATAAGCTTGCTAGCCTTAAAAGCTCTCTGCACTTCGCTAGAAGCTCTTTTTCACTCTCTCATTTTCATCTCTCTCACTCTCGGGCCTCTATCCCTTGGGTTTATTCTCGGCCTTAATTCTCACTACTCTCTTATTTTCAATTTTGGCACCACTTTTCTCAACACTCTCGGATCTCCCCCAAGGTCACGATCTCTCTTTCATTTTCTTTATCTCTCTCCAGTTACAACTTAATTTGATCTTCGTGTACTTGATTAAGTGTCAAATGGTATAAAGTGATGGGTTTTCCTTATGTTGAAATGAATACGTATTTCTGAACCCGTCATGTATAACATTTCTGTCAAACTGCCAAGGCCTCCCCAAAAGAATGTGGCCCGTATGCGTAGGCACCTCATCACATAAACCTTCTCTGTATAATGCCCAATGGTGAAGTTCATCAACACTTGCTTGGTCACTCTGACTTCCTCATACTAATTCAATCAGGTTCTTTAATTGTAACATAAAAATAGAACTTTGTGTTTTATAATTATTTTGTAAATTTAAAACTTTAGGTTCTAATATAAAGAATAATTAATGAAGTTAGAACTCCAGGTTCTAATATAAAGAATAATTAATGAAGTTAGAATTCCAGGTTCTAATTTTCCTCTTATATCTTATCATATCCATGGAAAATAAAATAAAATGAAAGTAAAAAATCATAAAAACATAGTTTTTATTTTCTAATGTGGATGATCCAAATTAACGGCAACCACATAGCATACTCATAAAAATAATAATAACAATACATAAAACATAATATAATAAATTAAATTACGGGTTTTAATTTTAAAATTAAAATTTAGAACTTCATGTTCCAATTTATTTTCACTCGAAACTTCAAGTTGCAATAAAAGAAAACTAAAAATAAATTTTTTTAGTACGCACATCATCTTGCATGCTCATCAATAAAGTTCATGTTGATTAATGACATGACATCTTAATTGAGCAATTCCCTTCATCATCAAATTCCTTAGTAGCAAACAAAGGCTTATGGCCTTGTTTGATTATTGTTAAATCATTCAGTGATGATTTCACTTGGCCTCACGAATCATGATTCTCGGCAATAGAACCACACAATTCATGAGTGTTAGTTCTATTTTTATTGGCAATGTCCGTAACAAAATAATTTCAATTGAGTTGTAATGAGTATTGAAGATCTCGGAGCAATTGGACAAGTATTTGGACAACATGAGAGAGAGATTTCAGAGTGATGTTTACACTTTTGCATATTCAAGAATATTTAGAGCTCCAATTGATATGAGGTTAGTTTCATTGGAAAGTAGACTCGAAGAGGATCGCGTACATATAAAGAACTCATGATTTTGCCAAGAGACGAGAAAGTTACAAGCGTTTTAAGTTACCCCTGAAAACCAGTCCGCGACCCGCGTTCGTGTGGCGTTCGTAATTGAGTTCGAACGTTTTCGAGGCAGAAACTTTGCATTTGAGTTGCGTTTGAAGTGATTTCGAACGTCCCTGCGTAAATAGGTTATCTTAGACATGTTTTTAAGCCAAAATAACACTAGGAAACCATTTTCCTTTGCCCTACCTATATAAACAAACATTGAGCCACCTTCCCCAATGGTTGAAAACACATTCCTTTGAGCCTAAACACATTCTTAGTTTTCACCTTGAAGACTCATTGCTTCTCTTGTCTTCTGTATGTTTGGTGAAACCTTTCTTTGTTAAACCATCAACACAACAAACCAAATTTCCTAAACCTTCAGAGTTCTCAAGGAGGAAGATTGGCAGTCGGAGTTCCGGCGTTAAGAGTTGCAGAGTTGATTCACTCAGAGACTTCAGAGGTTCTGAAGAAAACCGTGGGGTAAGGCTCGAGGAGTTCTTCGAGTTCTTGCATGATGGAGGTAGTAGAGTCGGTGGAGTTGCCACCATAGGTCTTTTACCATCACTGTAAGTTTTTCTCTTTATAGTGGATTTGGGCTGGTAGCCGAGATACCCGAAGTGGTTTTTTACTTGCACGATTTTTCCACTTCGTCAACAAATTACTGTGTTGATTTGTGTGATTGATTTTATTTTTCTGCATTGATTTAATATTTTGAATTGATATATTATTGCTGTTAGATTTAAGGTTGCTTGTTGAGAATTCATAGACACATTAATTAGGACTTGTCTTAGTTAATTGTGACTAATTCCGCATAGGGTCAGAACCTAGGATAATCGTGAATTTTCAATTGGTATAAGAGACTGAACTCGATTATTGACCCGTTAGCTATGGAACGTAGTCAACCCTTAAATTTTCTGCCATTTTTTTATGGCACAAAATATTTACATTGGAAGGTTCGCATGAGAGCGTTCCTTCTTAGATGAGAGGGTCTGGATGACAGTTGAACACGGGTGGAAACCTCCCATTGTTATAGTTGATGAGGTATCTTCCTCCAAAGACAAATTGACCTGATCGAATGAAGATTTTGACGCTAGCAATAGGAACAGCAAGGCTGTTAATGCCATACATGGTGTTGTTTGTTCTGCTAAATTTAGGAGAATCTCTATGTGTGAGATAGTCAATGATACTTGGGACATCCTGCAGACTGTGTATGAGGGCACATTATCTATTAAAAATAATATACTTCAGGATCTTGCTACTAGGTTTGAGGTCGCTAGAATGAAGGATGATGAGACCTTTGATGAATTTTATGATGAGATTAACAATATTGTTAACTCTAGTTTTAACCTAGGTAAGACTATCCCTACCAACAAGATTGTTAGGAAAATCCTTAGATCCCTGCCTGATAATTTCTTACCCAAAATCACCGTCATCGAGGAAAACAATGACCTTGATCAGCTTAATTTAGAAGACCTCGTAGGAAAACTGCAGGTGTATGAGCAGAAACTTCCTGGGTATCAAAAACCCAAAACTATAGCGATGAAGATCGCGAAGGAAGTTGTTCATGGTTCGTCTAGATATAAAGATACCCTCACGGATCATGATTTGGCCTTGTTTGCAAAGAAGTTTAGGAAATTTCTTAAGCTGAAAAAGAGTGGCCATATTAGTAATAGGGATAGGGAGAATATGCCTAGAGAGAGTAGGCATAGCGGGAGTGAGTCTAGAGAGGATAAGGGTAGTAGACCTCGTGGTATCCAGTGTCATGAATGTGAAGGATATGGGCACGTTAGATCTGAGTGTCTCATATACCTTAGGGCTAAATGGAAGAAAGTCATGGCAGCCTCTCCTAGTAATTCAGAAGGTGGATATACTTCTAATGAGTCTCATAAAGATAAGAGCAATTATATGGCATTTACTGCTAGTGTGACTGATGAGAGATAGATAGTTGTTAATGATGCTGAATCAGAATTCTCTCTCGATGAGTCTGTTGATGAGGAAAGTCTTCAGGTAGCTTATATTAAACTGTTTAATGAGAGTTTAGCTATTAAGAAGACTAATATAGAGGTCAATAAGAGGCTGAAACTAGTTGAACTAGAAAAGAATGAAGCTCAAGCCAAATTTGAGCAAAGTCTCTCGATGGTAGATGACTTGGAGGAGAGGAATAGAGGCCTAGTTGATAGGGTCCAAATTTTAGAGGCTGAACTTGAAGATGCTAGAACCCAGTTGTCTGCATTTTCTAGTGGGAATAGAAAACTAGACCGAATGCTAGGTATTAGTGTTGAGCCTAATTGCAATAAGGCGTCATCGTCTAGAGCAGTACCTAACCCTCCTAAACATGACTTAGGCAAGAAACCTGTTGAGTTAAGTTATGTTATTCCTCATTTGGTTCCTCGTCCCTTTACCCAGCTTTGATCTAGAGGTGTTGTAAGTAAACTTCGCTCTCATCTGAGGTTTGTGCCTGTTTGCCATCACTGTGGCAAGGCGGGACACATTAGGCCTAAGTGCTTCATGTTGCACAAGCAAAAGAAGAGGCTAAAAGTGTGTCACCTAGATTCGATTCTTCAAATCTAGTTTCTCAAGTTTCTGCACTAACCAAACAAGCTCAATTCCTTAGTGAGAAACTTACCGTGTTGACTAGGAATTCTCAAGTGGAAGAGATTCCTAAGAAAATTTGGATGAGGAAGCAAGATGTCTTCCCTTATACTTTTGAATGCCTTGATCCTGACAGGCATGATGAGAGTGCACTTCGGTGTAACTCTTCTTAGAAGTTGCATATGTATTTCCCATTGCATGTGTGTGTGTGTGCGCACGCGTGTGTTTTATATTTTTGCACGTTTATTTTCTTTTCACTGCATATGGGTGTGTGTTTTTATTTTTGATATGTATTCCTTGGTATATAGGATGGAAACCCGGACATAAATTTCATATCCGATTCCGAATGGACGGTAGTATGATGTGTAATCGGGATACAACTCCATGTACCATTGGATATTGTCAAGCCATGTTGTGTCTTTATTTTATTTTATTTTTTTGTGTTAAAACTGAAAAATAAAAAAATAAATAAAAGAAATTGAAAAATACCAAAAAAAAATTTATGACTTGTTAGAACATGAATAACATGTTCTTGTGATCCTGGTATGTAGGATATATAGTTATGCACGTATAATATGCTTTTATTTTACTTGATGCTCTATATGCATGTGTGTATGTGATAAAAACTCTTGGTATATCTTGTGTTTGCACCTCACATACACGATTTTATTATGTCAAGGCTTGGTCGCATGTATGAGTTTTTGGACTGGAAATCTAATTTCTTACATACTGTGTTCACTCAATAGTGTGACATTATATATATATATATATGAGACTCAAGTGGAAAAGAGCCAATAGGCCAAATTCAAAAGATAAGGGCAAAAATCCTTCACCCGAAAGAGTTATTATTTATGAGTTCATGATACTTATGGGGAAAATAACATAGCATGCAACCAATGTTGCTTATTTTCAAGTCCTATTAGTGCTGGGTTTGAACATCTATTTTGTGGACTTTATTTGTTATGAGATGGTTTTCTTTGGATGTGTCCAGCTCATAAATAAGGTCTTAAGCCTTGCTTCGTTGAACACTTATTTTTCACGCAAGTGCTTGTTATGCTTTGGTGTTTATGTCATATGCATGCGTGTATTATTTAGCATGACCTAAATTGATGCATATTATTTCATGTCATAAACAGCTGATTACTGACTGGGTATCACTGTATTTGCTTGAAGTGTTGTTTCAGTCAATTTTTTATAAAAAAAAATTTCCTCATGATGTGCTTGTGTGTGCTCCATGTCATTGCATACCATTTGTTTTACATATCTATGAGTGTTTACTTCCTGTATGACTTTAAGCTAACTTTTTGGGCCTGTTAGTGAGGGAGAGTATTTTCTGTTTGCATATACTCTTGCATATGTTTATCTTCTATTTGTTTTTTTCCCTGGTTCCTTCGTCCTTTGTCATTTCGTGACAAAAAGGGGGAGAATAGATTAAGGGGGAGTAGTAGCGTAGGATATCCATTTGATATCTCCGTTTTAAGGAGAGTTATGATTAAAGGGGAAAAGGATATCTACATGTACATGCATGAGTTTTATACATGTCTTATGTTATACTTGATAATCTCAATGTTTTTCACGGTATATTATTGTTTGTGGATGTTTCAGGTAAGTAGGTTTGTTGCTGAGGTGGCATTGATTTCAAGACTACTTGATTAGGTATTAGATCGAGTCCTAATGTAATAAGTCATTGTTTTGATGGTTGACGGTTGACAATTGACTACTTTCTTTTTGGGTCTATTACCGTAGTCTTTGTATTATGTAGTGTTTTATCATGGAATGGCAAAGGGGGAGATTATTAGTTCCATTTTTATTGGTAATATCCGTAACAAAATAAGTTCAATTAAGTTGTAATGAGTCTTGAAGATCTCGGAGCAATTGGACAAGTATTTAGACAACATGAGAGAGATATTTCATAGCGATGTTTACTCTTTTGCATATTCCAGAAGATTTAGAGCTCCAATTAATATGAGGTTAGTTGCATTGGAAATTAGACTCGAATACGATCGCGTACATATAAAGAACTCATGATTTGGTCAAGAGACGAAAAACTTACAAGTGTTTTTAGTTGCCCCTGAAAATCAGTCCGCGACCCGCATTCGTGTGGCGTTCGTAATTGCATTCGAACGTTTTCGAGGCATAAAATTTGCATTTGAAGTGTTCGAACGTCCCTGCATAAGTAGATTATCTTAGACATGTTTTTAAGTTAAAATAACACTAGGAAACTCTTTTCCTTTGCCCTACCTATATAAACAAACAGTGAGTCACCTTCCCCAATGATTGAAAACACATTCCTTTGAGCCTAAACACATTCTTAGTTTTCAATCTCTTTGTTTTCACCTTGAAGACTCATTGCTTCTCATGTCTTCTGTATGTTTGGTGAAACCTTTCTTTGTTAAACCATCAACACAACAAACCCAATTTCCTAAACCTTCAGAGTTCTCAAGGAGGAAGATTGGCAGTCGGAGTTCCGGCGTTAAGAGTTGCAGAGTTGATTCACTCAGAGACTTCAGAGGTTCTGAAGAAAATCATGGGGTACGGGTTTGAGGAGTTCTTCGAGTTCTTGCAGGATATAGGTACTAGAGTCGGTGGAGTTGCCACCATAGGTCTTTTACCATCACTGTAAGTTTTTCTCTTTATAGTGGATTTGGACTGGTAGCCGAGATACCCGGAGTGGTTTTTTACTCGCACGAGTTTTCCACTTCGTCAACAAATTACTGTGTTGATTTGTGTGATTGATTTTATTTTTCTGCATTGATTTAATATTTTGAATTGATATATTATTGTTGTTATATTTAAGGTTGCTTATTGAGAATCCATAGACATATTAATTAGGACTTGTCTTAGTTAATTGTGACTAATTCCGCATAAGGTCAGAACCTAGGATAATCGCGAATTTTCAATAAGCATGATTCAGCTTTGAGGCGATGAATATGATTCAACTTTCATTCTAGCAAATTGGCTTCATGCCTAAATTGGAATAATAAATATATGATAGCCTGTTATAGAAGAAGCAAAAATTGTAGAGAATAAAATATATTGTAAAGCTGTAGGTTTTATTATTATTTCTGAATGAATAAAAACTATATGAATTCTTCTAAATGAGATGTGTTATGGTAGGATAATTATCCTTATTTAATATAAGATAAGTTGCGAAAAGAAAAATAAAATCATCTGAATAATAAAAGATAAAGATTAAAGTAGTAAAGATCATACTACATATTTATAACATATTAAAATATTTGTACTTTTTACTTTTATAACATAAAAAGATACAATTATCTTTAAAATCTATTTAGTTACATTTCATTTCATTCCATTATTATTTATTTATCAAATAATATTTTAGAATATTACATTATAAACCTCTCATTTTTTCCCAAACAAAGTTATGGTACGTTACTTTTTACTCCATTTCATTCATTTCCTTTTCATTGAGTTACATTTCATTATAAACCATCTTCTTACATCAATCCAAACATACCCTTAAACTTTAAGTGTGGCAATGGGTCGGGCGAGGCCTAAGCTTTGAGAAGCCCGGCCCAAGTCCGGTCAATAAAAAAAGCTCGAACCCAGCAAAAAAAACTGGGGCCGGGCTCAGTTTTTTTGCCCTGGTTTTTTTTTACAAAACTAGTAATAATCAAAATCTTACACTAAAATATATCAACAAAAATATAATATTAATTCCTCAAATACATATACATCAACATAAGAACAAAAATCTATTGATTTTTTAACATTTAATTATTATTTTAATTTTTTATTTATTTTGACCGGGCCCGGGCTTTTTGATATCCGGACAGAACCTACCATTATATGACCTGACCTGGATTTTTTTAAGACCGGGTCGGGCCAGGTCGGACCGTGGATTTTTTTTGTCGTGCTTATTAGATTCTTTGTTCTCTTGTGAGATTTTTATTTCAAAAAATTATGAAAAAAAGGAAACCTAATAAAT